>OZ014514.1:15766316-16012711 GCA_963966075.1 Aphodius sticticus | reverse complement strand
TGGAGATTTAGTCTTAGCATTTTTGAAAGATTTTGTAAATAAGCCGGCATTTCTGGAATTTCGTCGAAATAGTTAAATCATAAATTAAACTAGAGGAAATTCTGAATAATTTATGACTATGACAATTTTTGGTACAATCAATAGTTTAGCTGCATGAGCAAATTCTATTTCATCGAGATCGGTCGTACTGCATTAAAACTAGTAGCCAGGATATGTCAGGTTATATGTCAGATGTGATTTTAATGACGGTGTAGATAGTGTCAAACGCTAATGCTTTGACAATACTACTGTCAATACAAGGTGCGTACGGATATTGTACAGCGTTAAGGTGCGTTTTCATTAGTGCTAATGGCAGTGGTAGTAGACGCCATTATAGTATTTCTAATAGAATTTGCTAGTGACTCAAGTTTATGTACATGCAAACTAATGTGTCACCATCACGACATGTGAGAAACACTATAATTTCGTCTGCTACCACCGCCATTACCAACCATTGCCACCAATCGGAACGCACCTACACACATTCTACACCCAATAACACGTGTCATTTGGACGGTGTTCCCGGTGTCAACGGAGTACAATATCCGAACGCAGCTTTAATCGACATATCTGTCTAGTTCTACTAGTTTTATTTTAATGCAGACATAGCCGATCTCGATCAAATAATATCTCATGCAGCTAAACTATTAATTTTATATATAGTATAATAAAGTCATGTGCCTGGCCACATCAGATTTTTTTCTAAATCCGAAACGTGAAAAAAAAGATGGATTTTTCCAATGTATTTTAAATGGGAAATTCAGGGTGCTCGGTGGCACGTGTTAACAACGTTAACCGCTTTTTCCGTAAATTTTTTTTCCGGAAAAGGAGATATTGCAAGGTATAGATTTGGACCACCCTACTGTTATATATTGACACTTTTAGGTGTTCCTGTATTATGCCTTTTATCTTGGGGAAAGCAGCTATGCTTCTGGCGTTGTTGTTCATTATATTACTTATATATGCGTTCAAGGATAAGGAATTATAAATATTTGGAAGTCTTGATTAATTTCCTGTTGTAGTCTTTATGAGGTTCTAGCAGAGTACAAGACACATGTGTCGTCAGAGAACATATATACGGATCCTTTAGGTGTATCTGTGACAGGTCGTTTGTGTATACGAGGAACATTGTCGGTGGTAGAATTTCTCCTTGGGGATATCATATTCCGAAGCTTTTTCGTCACTATTTTGTGTATGGTTATTCCCAGATATTTGACATCCCTTTTCTGCTGGATAGGTACTTTTGATGTTCAATTGTATTTTTACTTTATCATACGCAGTATGTAAAGTATTGTAATCATGCCAAAAAAATTTTTTGAGATTTTAGCGGAAATATGTCTTTTTGGGTCCCCTGAACATTTTTGACCAAGGTACAAAAAAAATGTCTGTGTGTGTGTGTGTGTGTGTGTGTGTGTGTGTGTGTGTGTGTGTGTGTGTGTGTGTGTGTGTGTGTGTGTGTATGTGTATGTGTGTGTGTGTACCCGTTTTTGTGGAGACGATTCCGGAGAAACTACTAAAGGTATCGGGACAAAACTTCATATTTAGAAGTTTCATAACCAAACTTGGAGCTGAAAAGCTTTCTGCTGAAAAGGGTCCAAAGGAACTGGTGGTTTACTCTTAGTATTTTTCGAAGATTTTGTAAATGAGCCGCTATTTGTGTAATGTCGTCAAAATAGTTAAATAATAAATTAAAGAAGAGGAAATTTTCTATAATTTATGTATATGACACTTTTTGGTAGAATTTATAGTTTAGCTGCATGAGCAAATTCTATTTCATCGAGATCGGTCGTACTGCTTTAAAACTAGTAGCCAGGATATGTCAGATTTTTTGATTCTAATGACAGTAGCTAGTGTCAAACGCTAATGTTTTGAAAATACTACTGTCAATATAGGCTGCGTTCGGATATTGAACACCGTTACAGTTTTTACACCCACTAACACGTAAGTGTCATTTGGACGGTGTACCCGGTGTCAACGGAGTACAATATCCGAACGCAGCTTTAATCGAGATATCTGTCTAGTTCTACTAGTTTTATTTTAATGCAGACATAGCCGATCTCGATCAAATAGAATCTCATGCAGCTAAACTATTAATTTTATATATAGTATGATAAAGTCATGTGCCTGGCCACATCAGATTTTTTTGCAATACCTAACCAAAGGTGTATCCAGAGTTTGAATTGTTGCGAATTGAATAGCATTATTTGACTAATTTTGCTGGGCTTGTAGAAAAAATGCCAAAATAGACCAACTGAAAAGTGATATTATGCCATTTTCTATTTAATAATGCTACAAGTGCAATGCTTACAGACTCGAATATCTATAATATTACAACACAATTATAATTTTTTTCTTCCGACAGTGTACATAAACATTGATTAGAAGTGGGAATATAAGTACTAGTAAACTACTGAAAATTGGGGAGATCGATATTTAAGTAGAAGTTATTTTAGTGCACTTATTCTTTAAGTGTTCTTAAGACAGCCAAGTAGCTTAGTGTAGAGCGTACCAGCTGAAACAGATAAACATACAATTAGTTTATTTACTATTCATGCAAATACAGTCATAAAATACATCACAAAAAACTACAGTACAGCAGGTATAGCAGGTTTATTGTCCGAAAACGGGGGTAATCAATTAACGAAACTTTCCGCAGTATCAGAAATTTAAATTAGAGCCTAGGTCGTATGCATCATCAGATAGGTACTACGCGCGCCAAAAAAAGTCGTACACAACGTATGCAACCAAATATACGGAAAATATTATTTTTTAGATTTGTAACTGCTTCTTTCATTATGATTAATGTCATTCTGACATTAATCATAAGTGATTCAAGCTCCAAGTGTCAAGTTGATTAATAAAAACCAGCCGGTATTACGCGATGGAATAGTTAGCTGTACGACTTTTTTTGGCGCGCATAGTTCCTTAAAAGTAATTTTGTTTCAAAAGAATCCTAAAAATTCTACACCTGATATTAATTATTATTAACTACATATACGGTGTACGTATTCCAGGAATCAAAACTTTTATTATTAAATACTTTAGGTAGCGTTATGTTATACTAGTTTTCTTCCGGAACTAACAAATAGGGTGAGACGGGTGTTCAAGTGAATATGTCACTTAGAACCTATTTAACCATATATACCATTATCAGTGGCGTAGCTAGGCCTGAGTGGGCCCTGTATCAAAATTTTTTTGGTGGCCCCCGGCCCTTCATCGCAGAATAAACAAAAACACGTACATAAACAACATATATTTGAAAACAAAAACAACAATACATATTAAAAACTTATGTCTAAAAAATATTCACTTAGTGATTAAATATGTACGTTTCTTACCTTTTTGTCTGCAAATATATTAATTAGCTCATCTATAGCTGAAGAACACTTTAGTTTTCAAGTTCTTTTTTTTCTATGGACAGTAGTGATAAATTCGATAGCCGTTCTTGACCCATAGAAGTTCTGAGATAATTTTTAATAATTTTTAATTTAGAAAAGCTTCTTTCAGCTGTTGCGGTTGTAACCGGAAGGGTCAAGAATAATAGGAATACTGTTATAAGCTCTGGAAAACGGGGGCAAGGCTATTGAAATGTATTAATAATAACTCTGCAAGCTCCTTAATGGTGTGAATTTTCTGAATTTCTTTTTAAAGTTAAAGTTTCTAAAGCAATTAATTGGTCATAGAGATCAACTGTCAAGTCCTTACTGTATTTACTAGCCAGTTTTGCAGCTTCCTTTTTTATTACTTTGTCAGAAAAGGAAAGCAGTTTATCCGGTTATAAAATTTCGAATATACTACTCAGATCACAAAAACTCTGAAATCTTGTTTTAGTTGGTGAAATCAAAATATCTAGACAGTGATATTACACATTGACTCTACAGTGAGATTCCGGATCAGAAATTCTCTCATCTTCTGATAACTCATCAAAAAGCGCCTTGTTATCTATCGTCTCTTATTTTTGAAAATAGATGTTATATCCCACTCTCTTTTTAGCTGTGTGGAATTATTAAGCAACCCGTTGAATGAATTTTGATTTCTTATTTCTACCAGCTTGTCCAGAAGATTATTTAACAATAATAATTAATTAATACTTAAATAATTAATTAATACTTGCTTTTTGTAAGTCATTATATTGATGCTGTAGTGCTTTAGAAACAGGGTTGATGATTTTAAATAGCCGAGAAAAAAAGTGATAAAAACTATAAAATCGTAACTCTCTAACATAGTTATTATATTTTAATCACGTTCGTCTTTTTCATTTGAAATTAAATTTAGTTGATATAAAGCTTTTATTACTATTGGATAATTTTTTCTTAGCGAATAAAGCGTCATTTTTTGAGGACCATCTAGTAGGCATACTTTTTTAAGAGTAACATGATGTTTTTCAAATGAATCGTTCTTCAACATTCCCCAGCGTTTTATGATATTGCCAAAAAGGGGATATATTATTTCTAAATTGTCAAAAAATTGTAACACTTCGGAAATATGTTTAGCAGCATCATTTAAAATTAAATTTAATGAGTGTGCTGCACAATGAACATAATCAGCATTCGGTGCATGCTCTTTTATAAGGGTTTGTACTCCTCCATATACACCAGACATTATTTTTGCACCATCGTAACCCTGTCCCCTACATTTGGACAAATCAATGCCATAGTTTTCGATTGTATTTAAAATTTCAGTTTCAAGTCCTACTGCAGTACAATCGGCTACAGATCTAAACCCCAAAAATGTCTCGCAGATTTTGATTTGTTTAGATACATCATTGTTTTCTAATATCGAGCTATATCTGAACACTACAGAAAGTTAGTCTATTTTTGACAGATCCATAATAATCGAAAAAAGGAGCTTTATTAATTTCCAAAACAATATTTTTCTTTAGTTTGGTTCCAAGCAAATCAATAATTTCATTCTGAATCGTGGGGCTTAAATAATTTATGTCACCCTTTGGCTTTAAAATAAGTTCTTTTACAACATGATCATAATCAGATAATAAGTAAACTTGACAAAAAATTTCCAGATTTGGCATCATGGTCCCGTAAACATCCAACAAAAATATACTTTCACGAATAATGTACTTTCACGAATAATAATGGGAACAGGTATACCCCCGCCTCACATTTAAGCATAAAGGTACGGACACACATGCTTATTAGAAGCACAAAAGCTTGCTTATTTCGAGCACTTGCTACGTAAAAGCATGTGTGTCTAGACATTGCTAGTAATAAGCATGCTTATTTCGAGCATGCTGAAAAATCACCAGTCGTTTGATTTTTGAGCACGCTACCTGCGGTGCGGTGGAAGGGGGCGTGCTTTGAGCACGTGTGAACAGCGTTTAAGCATGCTTATTTAGGGAGCATGCTTTTAAGCATATTGTCAACTGTTCACATTTGCTTGTAATAAGCATGCTAGTTTTAACTAGCATGCTTATTACAAGCAAATGTGATCAGTTGACAAGCATGCTCGATTTAAGCATGCTCACTAGCATGCTTATAAATAAGCATGTGTGCCCGTACCTTAATGAATGAATATTGAAACGCCGCCACAGCTCCATATTATCGCACCTCGGGGAAGGTACCATTAAGGTACGGACACACATGCTTATTAAAAGCACGAAAGCATGCTTATTTCGAGCACTTGCTACTTAAAAGCATGTGTGTCTAGACATTGCTAGTAATAAGCATGCATATTTCGAGCATGCCCAAAAATCACCAGTCGTTTGATTTTTGAGCACGGTACCTGCGGTGCGGTAGAAGGGGGCGTGCTCTGAGCACGTGTGAACAGCGTTTAAGCATGCTTATTTAGGGAGCATGCTTATTACAAGCAAATGTGAACAGATGACAAGCATGGTCGATTTAAGCATGCTCACTAGCATGCTTATAAATAATCATGTGTGTCCGTACCTTTAGGGCTAGGTTACGATTTTTTGTTTTACGTATGTTTAGGGCGTTGGGGGCCCCTCTAGCTAGGGGGCCCTGTATCCTTGATACACCTGCTACAGCGGTAGCTACGCCCCTGACCATTATATATACAAAGCATTACGGTTATCAAAATATAGACAATTTTGTGTGCAGTTCTAACCTGTTTGGCGTAGAATTCCAAGTTTTCAATTCCAGATTAAACAAAAAAACGGAGTTTATACAAAATATACAAAATCCTTGTGAAACTTGGTTTAGGGCAAGAAAAACCAATTAGTGAAAAAAGTGTTGTATATAAATACAGGCATTATACTTTATGGAATTTTCCAAAACTAGTATCCTTTACTACTGTAGATTTAATAGCATAGTTACACTAGGTTTGGTTTCCGTAAAAAACAAGGTGGGTACATAAGCAATTTCCTAACCTTCTGAAACGACATATCTCGGAAATGGTCAAGTTTTATTTGCAGGCTATTGTTCTTCTTATTGTTAAATATGATGCTCAATCATGTTTTCAAATACTTGGGACGCGGAATGGATCAGCATATAAACTGGCGCGTTACCCTGGGCATTTACCCAGGACCACCAAGAACAGGGGGCCCCAAAAACAGTATTTTGTTTCATTTCCGTAATTAAAATGGTTCTCTATTCAATTGGAATATGCTTACATACTATATTATATTTACGAGCAATGTGATGGAATTGCTGCTGAAGCTAAAAATGAATACCATCGTCGCTTCCAGGATAGGCACGTTTCGCACGTTAGTGTTTTTTGGGCTACGTACTAGGGGGTCCAATCCCGTGATTACGGGATCCCGAGGAATAATGAGCTTTTTCGGTATCCCGAGATTATAAATGTAAATCCCGGGAAGTTAAACCAAATTATATTCTTTTTTTTTTTCTGTTTTATTGGCGAAAAGTGGACACTGATGCCACTGATCATAAAATATTCGTTTACACCAACATGTTGATATAATAGGAAGAACAGATTTTACAACAAGTAGATATAAATCAATATGGTGGCAAACATGAACCGTAAACTGTATTTAAAACAGAAAAAAATAAACGTAAAAATACAAACTTTTGTGGCGGTTTTCTTTTCCTGCATTCGGTGATGTACTACAGAATATAAAAATAGTAAATAGGTAATAAAATACAGCGAAAAAGTTTCTTCCAGTTTAAGGATTTTACCTTAAACTAAAAAACGAAATATTTAGGTACGAAGCATCTCGCGTTTGTGATGAGCTGTGACAGCGGTAGTATGGTCATTTTTATTGCACATTTATCGCTTATTTGGTTTTTTTAATAGAAAAAAAACTGCACTTAGATAAAAAGTTTATTTTTATAATGTATTTGAGAGAACCGAAAGACGTACAAGTAATATTAATTTTGTTCATATTTAATATTCTAAGTTGCACTGAATTTTTCATCAAATTCAAACAATAAATAACGTATTCGCTTATTTTTTGTAAACAACAATCGTTTCATTTAAAATGCAAACACTTAGTCTACTTGCATAATAAACATGCATGACCTATGAATTCTAAAGTTATCCAATATTATCTTAAAGAAGAAAACACATGTGCAATAATTAAGAAGTAACCCATTAGACCAGTGTTTCTTAACCTTCCCCAGCTATCCTTCTCCCACTCACGTAAGGCGCATAGGTCTGCTCCGCTCGTAGTGGTCCGCGGACCACCGGTTAAGAAACACTGCGATTAGACTGAAAAGCGTCTTTGATGCAACCCTTAAAAAGGTACCGTTCAACGACACTACAGCGTGGTGCAGCCAGGAGACCCGTTGATGACGAAGGAGGCGAGGAGGACATTCTAATGTTGTTCGAAGAAAATCCAACTATTACACACAGAAAAGTGATCTCTCGAACGAAGAGAGAATTACTTGGCTGATGTAGTTGGTAGGTTCGTATATACGCGAGAGATTATTGACTTCAACCAAGAAATTTTATTTCTTAGAATAATTAGTAGATTTAAGAAAGTGGTTACTCTGGTGAAGTAAGTAAACAGTTTTCAATGAAGTGTATATTTTTATTCCCGGTAAATATTTTTAGCTACTTAATGTAAGAATTATAAAGATTTGGCACAAATACGTTTTCTATTGCTAATTAACAAGATAGGTATGTTATATTTACTTACTCGTTCTAAACTGCTGCGTGCGTTACATCAAACTATTCCGTGTTGAAACTTTTATTGTACACTAATCACAAGACACATCCCCTACGGGTACTTCGTTGTTGTTTTCGTACTAGGTTAGGCTCCTTTACGGCGCCAACACCACGCGCGGGCGCGGGCGCGCGAGCCTTGACAAAATCACGGTGCACATATTTATTCCAGAGAAAGGGATTACTTGAAAGAAGTGAGAATCACTACAGTTAAATAATTGGTGGGTTTTTATTCAGTAAACAATACTTACTTATATTAAATGTCTTATATTTTCTTGGATCAAGTAACTAGGCAGTTGGATGGATTCACTATTACTTCGTTGGAGAAATTAACATTTTTGGGACGAAAAATGCAATTACTTCTTTCAATACAATATTGGTTCTTATAAAGAAAGAATTTATTTGTTGACAGCATTTATCTGAGAAATTATTTTAATTATATTGAGTATGTGACGTTTCTTATATATACCTAACTTTCTACATCCAAGTAAATATGCATTTGAATCTATTAAATAAATTCAAGAAATTATGTTTTCTCGTTCCAAATAATCACTTTTCTGTGTGTAGCAAGAATAAAGGAGATTTATCGCATGGTATGTCGCAGTGCAAGATGTGGCTTGGACCAGTAAGAATTTAATACCCAATTGCTAACCACAGAAATCACAATTCTTTCTCCAAGCAGTGTTTCAAAATTCCTGTGTGTCGTAAAACAACTAGTACCTCAAAGGAACACACCAAAATCTGGAAGTAAAGGAAGCGCGTGTCACCCCAGAATGATTCATATCGAAAACCAACTCGAATCTATCTTAGAGTTTGTAAGGTTTTATAACCAAATGGTACTTTAAACTACCGCAGAAAACAATAACCCCCAAACTGTTACCTCAAAGAACATCCCAAAGTCGGGCTTTTCGTGTGTGGAACCACAACGCAACAACGAAATTAATCAGTAATTATTTGATGCTGCAAAGTTTAGTTTAATAGTTTAAAATAAGTTTGAGTTCGTCATTAGAGTTAGTGCAGCAAGAGCAATATTGTTTTTTATAAGTCATATTCTACATTTTTAGTTCATTTAATGCTTTATTTCCATCAAGAAAATTTTAGTACAGGAGTTACAAGCAAAATGTAGAAACATATTTAGGAACATAATATTAAATTTTTTTAAACCCGAGTGTATTATCAATTATAAAATTAATTGTAAAAATCCTGATCCTAATTTGGAAGCAGAATGCAATGCATTTGTTTCTCACCCAGAAGAAAATCATATTTCTATTCGACGTTGTTGTTTAGAATTCCTTATTACTGGCTGCAACAGAATTGCAAGAAGAAAGAATATTTTCAGTTGTACCCGATCAGAAAACTAAAACGCGAAACAAAACAGACTCGGAAACTTTATATGCGACCAAATTCATTATACTAGTGATGGCAAGTGTTGGTATTTATTTCAGATAAGTATATGACAAACACATTGAATTAATGAAATCAAAACATTTATATAAAATTAAATAGGAAATCACATTTCTGATCACAATGAATTTTAACGCATTAATTTGAAAATTACGCGCCAGGCATTAAACGTTAGGCGTTAGTATGGCCCTGACTTTAGTAAAACGTTTTATATGCACTTATTTGTTTTTTCAATTCCGTAAAATGTTCAAATATTAACAAAACAAACTAAAATAAATATAAAATACATATCAAATAATGCGAAGCCGAAATAACACAATCAACAACGAATGCAACAATAAAAGTAACTAAATTTAAGTAAAAGCATTAAAAATAATGAAAATAAATTGAATCAACAAATAGCTGCTAGACTTCTGCTAGTCCATGCTAGACTTTTTACTATTTAGTTTCTCGAAAGTAAATGTTATTTTGAGTAAAACCGTTCATGTGGGCTTAATGGTTTTTGCAATTGCTTAAGAAGTTCGAGCAGTTTAAAATATGGTTTTGTTAATCTTTCAGATTGCTGTAACTTTTTAATGAATTGAAAAACATATGAGACGTTTCACTCAGTATGACATTTACTATCTCAGAAAATGTATTGCGAAAATGGGACAGCTGTAGATTATGTATGTACTTTATAAATAAACGTGTTATAAGTTTTATTTTTAGAATAGTCTAGGGAAATGTGCGAAAAAATCTAGCGAATTCTGGGGAAATAATAGAAAGAATATGGCAACACTGAGTGTGCGACAAGCCCAGGAAGCACGCGACAGGCCGGATCAGCATAAGCAAGCTAGAATCAGGTCATCCGGGACATACAAAACAATGCGCCGTACAGATTCGGGGCGATCCATCCGCTGTGGATAAACGAAGCGAGCAAACCGTGATAGTTGAAGTCATATTTCGAGATTTGATGTATTTATGTTTTTAACTTGGTGATTTTCTTTGTGGCCTCTTGAGAATTATGTTTTCTAGTGAGATAAGGACTTACAATTGCACAATCAGTAAAACCCTAAACACGAAGGAATTGAGGAATAGAAAGTTTTCTATTTATGCTATAAAATATGACTGATTTGATCACAGGATTTTCTTGAGTATATACATAATCGACTCATAAGTGGGCTTATGAGGGTTAGTCAAAATTACCGAAACACCTAAGTAACTCTTCAACCGTAAAAAATTTAAAAAAAATCAAGCAAACGTTTTTTGGGTTTAAACAAGCTATCTTCTAAATATGGTTTCAATGTGCAGGGTGTTCATTTTATTCTGGAAATTTTGTAACCTTTCCGTTTTCAAATAGAACAGCCTGTATATCTCCTGTATACATTTTTTTTTAATTCTTAGAATTTTTTGTAGAATTATTTTTATAAACTGTATCATATTTTAGTTATAAGCAATTAATCAAAATTAATCAAAAGTACCGGAACACCTACATAATTCTTCAACCGTAAAAAATCCAAAAATGTTCAAACAAAAGTTTTTTGATTTTAAACAAGCTAAATCATCTAAATATATTTTTAATATACAGGGCCACTTTATTATGGAAACTTTGTAAATTTATCTTCTTCTAATAGAACAGCCTCTATATTTCTAAATTTTTTTAATTTTAAGATTTATTTTGAGCCTTTTGTAGGAACCATTTTTTTTCTAAAATGCGTTATCTTTGCAATTAATCGATAATAATCGGATAAAACAAATAAAGAACAAATAACAAAGCAATGAAATAGATTTAAATTGAATGTTCAAAGTGTCAAATTAAAATAAATGTGTATGTATGTGGGAAAATATTCTTAATTTATTAAGTAAGTTCAGGAGTTTTGATTAATTGCGTATAACTAACAATTTGAATTTAAAAAAAATATTCCTACAAAAAAATCTACGAATTAGTCCTAGAATTAAAAAAGTAGGACTATACTTGGTGGTACATGAGTACAGTAATGCATCAAATTTGAGTTATAAGCAATTAATCGATAATTAACGGACACAAGAAAAAATAAAACAATGAAATAGAATTAAATTAAATGTTCAAACTGCCAAATTAAAACAAAATTGTATGTATGTTCTTAGTTCGAAGTTCAGGAGTATTGATTAATTGCTTATTACTAAAAATGACGTGTTATAAAAAATGGTTTCTACAAAAAAAATCTAAGAATTAAGCTTAAAATCCAAAAGTATACAGGATGACTAACAGAAAAAGTAAAGGCTATCAAATTTACAGAACAATATGGACACCTGTATATTAAAAATTTTAAACGATAGCTAGTTTAACCCCAAAAAGCTTTTGACTGAAAAAATTCTAGTTTTTTTTTTTAAATTGTCTAATTATGATTAATTGCTTATAAGTAAAATTGATACAGGTTATAAAAAAATCTAAGGATTAATAAAAATGTAAAGATATACAGGCTGCTCTATTTGAAAAAGAAAAGGTTACAAAATTTCCAGAATAAAAGTAGAAAATCCCCAGAATAAAACAACATTTATTAGAAACAATTGTTCAAATTGTTTACGGTTGGAGAATTATTTAGGTGTTCCGGTAATGTTGAGTATAGTAGGATGGGCGGAAAAATTCACTGTTTTTACAAGACGTAATACCGCGGAAATTATGCAAATTATGCACTTGAGAGACTAAAAAGCGCTAAAGAAATAAATAAAATCTTCCGATCGCGAATGTGCTCAAAAGTTAAACGCATATCAAACACGAAGTTTAAGTGCAGACTGATAGAACAATGGCGCTGCGGTGTGACGAGAGTGGTAGGTAGGGGGAGTATCGTGGTCTAGACCCGAGCCATTTCCGACGACCGCGAGAATTTGTTGTAGAATTTGTTGAGAGGCCACGCGCAGTATACACCAACAGTAAACACTGTTAGATTTGACAGCTGTTGTGGTGCTGTTGTTTCTAACTCATTATCGGTTCGAGTAAGAGTCCACTACAGCAATTGTATTTAAATATTGACAAGTTAAAGAATTAAGACAAATTTCGAAATTTCGCCAAACTTTAGAGCACAAAAGCGCTGTATATTGTATAGGCTAGTTTCTAAACATATGCGAGAAACTTTAAGGGATGATTACTTGTGTTCTTTAGGTCATGAAAATTTCATATAAATATGACTCAAACCAGCTGGTTTTAAAATTATAGGATGTTTTATTGCTTACCCAGGACGCAGTTTGCAAATTTACTGGAGCAAATTTACTAACTGTTAGGTCTACCCTATTTCCGCATCTTAGTTGTGCTATTTTAAATATTTCCCTGAACTCCTTGTTGCCTAGGTACCATGGTGTACTATACAGAGCGCATTTCAGTTGTTCAGACTAGAAACAGAAAAGGATGTATTTTGTTGAAGACCGAAAGAAGTCCGAGCAATACTTTACCTCTGACGACAAGATTTCAGCGGGATAGGTAATTAATCCTAGTTCGATAACAGTCAGTAGTAGATAAGCAATTAATTGTACCACAACGGTGATACTGTTTGTCTGAAAGGTTACAAACAAATACGCTATTGGGATGTAAATGGCAATACAAATTCGTTCAAACTTTTAAATATATATATTATGGTGGTCCTTATTTTTCGAGTTTGTAAATATTATCGCGGCACCTTTTCATTCGATTCTCTACTATAAAATATGAAATAGTAATTTTTTTTTAATTTTTAGACAAAATTTAGAGGTCGCTACCAGTTGTCAAACTAACGAAAAATTATCAACAGACCTTCCATTCGTCGGCACTGTTTGAAAAATCGAAAAAGCCGTTGCAGAGTATCTCAACAGCTAGTTCAAACCTAATTTGCCATTAACAATTCACTAGGATGGCAAGTTAATTGAAGATATTACTGGGCAGGAAACTGTAGATCGGCTGCTAATTTTGGTATCGAGAGATGGGATTGATCAACTTCTAGCAGTTCCAAAGCTAGAACTTGGAACAAGTGAAACATATGCGTAAGCTATCTACGAAACAATAAATTTATGGAATTTGAGCGAAAAAGTAAATTGTTTGTGGTGTTGATACAACTGCTGTAAACACTGGTTTAAGAAATGGAGTGTGTGTTCTTTTAGAGCGAAAAATGGAGAAACACATGCTTTGGCTTGCATGTCGCCATCACATAATGGAAATTATGTTATCAGCTGTAGTGGATCAATTGCCCGGTCCGTCTAGTAGTCCTGATATTCAATTATTCAAAAGGTTGAAGAAAAATTGGGTCATCATTGACCAAGGCGACTACAAAACTATAACTGATGTTAGCGAATCAAGTATCCTTGTCGAATCCGCCACAGACAAAATGTCTTTTGCAAGAAAACAATTACAAGCACATCAACCTCGACATGACTACCGGGAATTATTGAATCTCACAATCATTTTCTTTGGAGGAGTTCCCGAAAAAGGTGTTTCATTTAGGAAACCTGCTGGTCTACATCGAGCTAGATGGATGGTAAGGGCTTTGTACTGTTTGAAAATTTTCCTATTTAAACATGTTTAAACTGTCAAAAAAGTAAGAGAAGGCTGTAAGAGAAATAAGCATTTTCACAGTGATTGTATATGTAAAATATTGGTTTCACGCTTCTACCGGATGGTCAGCACCAAGAAACGACTTACAATTATTGAAAGATCTTTCAGTCTTTGAAAGAATAAATCAAAAAATGGCTACTGTTGCCCTAAAAATAATACTGGGTATTTGTCGAAGGAACTGGTGTCCTTTGCATTTTTCGACGACGGACTTCCAGTACAAGATAAAAAGAACATGGTAGATGCAGTAAAAATCGAAGCCATAGAAGATTTCCCAGAAAGAATAAAGATTGATGTCAAGCACATCGACGAAGAAAACATTGAGGACTTCATAACTAGCAACTCTTTACGATTCTTCCAAATTCTGGGTATCTCATTAATGTTTTTGAATAAAAATGTGGAAACTAGGAACGATGATGCTGAGTTTGTGGCTGCAAAAAAATCGTTCATTCTATGCGAGTAGTGAACGATATAGCTGAGCGTAGTGTTGCATTAATGGAGGAGTATAATAAATTGATCACAACCGATGAAGAACAAAAGCAATATTTGCTTTTATTGGTGAAGTAGTGTGGGAAAAATGCCCTAACATTACAAATCAACGCTTGTATCTTTATAATAAATGATTTTAATGTTTTGATAATATGTCTTAATTTGTAATAATAACAATAATTACACTCTTGACGTCCTGACTTATGAATAAAAAATTCTACCTAATTCAGAAATTTTGAGAATTTATTTAATATTCAAACCTTGGTAGCGACCTTTTAAAGTTATTTAAAAAGTATGAAAAAAATACTGAATTTGTTTTTTAAGGTATATAATCAAATCGTGGGGTGCCCCGTAAAATAAAAGAAAAAAAAATTGTTTCCTTAATAATAAGGACCACCCTAATATATATATATATATATATATATATATATATATATATATATATATATATATATATATATATATAGGAAAGCTGGTTAATCGACGGTAAGATATAAAGGAGAGAGGTATTTGTCGGGCAATTCCGTCATTTATATCTTACCGTCGATTAACCAGCTTTCCTTTAATTTCCATGGGCTATGGTGTACCTGGGGTGTACCAGTCACCTCCGGCGCGACGTCACTTCTTGTCTTCGAATCCTGAAGATGTTGGGACTGAAGCACCAAATTGGCGACATGTGGTCACCCCCTGTAGGGAACCATTTGAGTGTTTTTCCATTGAGTGTCCATCTTGCTCCTTGGCTATACCGTACTGATGAGGACTAATAGTCCGAAACACGTGTATACGGTTGCTTCTACGATCTTCGATCTTCGCATGACGGAATTGCCCGACAAATACCTCTCTCCTTTATATATATATATATATATATATATATATAGTGGACCATACACAACTAATGGAACAGTTACGAGACATCCTGTATATGCACCTTGTAAAAAAACAAATGCAGAGATATGGAAAAAGGAAATACATGTTTCACATTTGGAGGGCCTTTCGCGGTGATTGTAATACACACCGGGATCAGACCGGGCCACGTAAGGGATTAAAATTAGAAAACAAAGACATATAAACAAATATCGAACCGAAAAAAGGCCAACTTCAGCGTGATAGGCTAAACCTTCTTCCAGGAGCATAAAGCCCTCCTAGATGAGGAGACAGGAGAGCCCATAGAGGATATACCGACGTTCACACAAGAAGATGACAGGGTGGCTTCGAGAAGCTGAAAACAAAAAAAAGAAGGTGCAGATATCGACGTTGTGTTCCCGGAGGTAATTCAGGAAATTGTAGACGTGGCTGGAGGTTTACGTGACCGATGTCATGAACGATATCCTAGAACAGGCCACATTCCCACAAGAAATGTAAACAGATATATATATATATATATATATATATATATATATATATATATATATATATATATAGTGGACCATACACAACTAATGGAACAGTTACGAGACATCCTGTATATGCACCTTGTAAAAAAACAAATGCAGAGATATGGAAAAAGGAAATACATGTTTCACATTTGGAGGGCCTTTCGCGGTGATTGTAATACACACCGGGATCAGACCGGGCCACGTAAGGGATTAAAATTAGAAAACAAAGACATATAAACAAATATCGAACCGAAAAAAGGCCAACTTCAGCGTGATAGGCTAAACCTTCTTCCAGGAGCATAAAGCCCTCCTAGATGAGGAGACAGGAGAGCCCATAGAGGATATACCGACGTTCACACAAGAAGATGACAGGGTGGCTTCGAGAAGCTGAAAACAAAAAAAAGAAGGTGCAGATATCGACGTTGTGTTCCCGGAGGTAATTCAGGAAATTGTAGACGTGGCTGGAGGTTTACGTGACCGATGTCATGAACGATATCCTAGAACAGGCCACATTCCCACAAGAAATGTAAACAGATAGCCTCGTCTTGCTGCCTAAGCGGGCAGTGACAGAAGGGCACAACCGATATACCGCCCGATATGCCTACAGAACCTCAAAGCAAAGAAGCAATTGATAGTCCAGACGCAGATAAGATAATTAGAAGCCAATGCCTCACTAGTGGAGAACCGGTAGCGGGAACGTGGAGGTTCTGCATGTTGGCTGCCCTAGACATGACAAACTTCGTTAATACCGTGGCGTAGGTAGTACTCATCGCGGAACTAACATCGTAGGAAGTGTGTCCACACGCCGAGGATGATTAGGAACTACCTGTATAACAAGAGTCTCCCACTGGTAGACAGGAAGGGAGCTGAGGAGAAAATACCCATAAATAGTGAGAAGCCCCAGGAATCGATTCTCGGGCCGACCCCCTAGAACGTCCTCTACGATGGGGTGCTTCGTCAGAGTTGAGCTGGTTGGTATCTTACGCTCACGATCTGGCAATAGTAGTTACGGCCGCCACCTGCCGGAACCTGCATACCCGGACAAACACGGCCATCACCAAGATTACCGGGTGGATGACCAAGGCAGTGTTCCTGACTGGGAAGGATAAAACCCTTAGTGCTGATGGTGGAGGGTGTCCAAATAACACCCAGCGACAGCGCACCTGGGCGCCAGGATTCAAAAGAACCTCAGGTTGGTGCCGATGCAGTTTAACACAATTACAAAAAGGGAGATATACCCCCCCTCCTGAAGGTACAATGTTTTGGAAAACAGTATTAACCCACCTTACATCATTAGTTGATACTTACCGTGATCATAACGAATAAAATACTAACGAGATATATTTCGATATTCAGCACAATGGGCAACATCAACGTAGACCATAAAGTTTCAAGGTTGGAGCAGTGATCAAGTAAAGCTCTATAGAAGTTGGTCAATTTTATGAATTCTTCTATAATTATTCTCCTTCCCGGTTCATCATGGAAGACATCAGAGAACAAATTAACGATTGTCTTCTCAAAATGTCCACTGTAATATTGGGAAATTACTAGAATGTAAGTTCTCCCATAACTTACCCTTCAGAAGCCGTACCTGAAGTCATTTACATCAGTTAGGACAATGTCTCTCTGAAGAGAAATTACTAGATTTTTTGGTATTCCACACTTTATCATAGCTGTGTAACAAATATATGAATATTCATGTGCTAAAAAATAATATTAATAACAGAAAATTAAATAATAACCCAGTAAACGAAGCAAATATATAGGAAATAATTCGAAAAGTTCTGAAATATGTTTGACTATAACACGGTTCAGTTTTTTTATGGAGGTAGTGTGCATACAGCTAGGGAAAAAGCTTAGTGACGAAGTGATAGTAATGCCTCTGCGAGTATCGCCGGCGATACTAAGACGGCCACCCTACAGTTCTCGGAGACCACGAATTTTACTCCCCTCGCCAAAAAGATCCTGAAGGTAGGATGGGTGGAAGGATTACAAGGAACGACCAGGTGCTGACCTGTTACAAATGCGAAAAAGTAGGATATAAGGCAAAGGACTGCAAAGAAAAACCATCCTGCCCGGTGTGCAGAAAGGACGGCCACAGGACACACACCGACAGGTGCCATAAGTATCAAAGTGCCATACAGGAAGACTTCAGGATAGGCACCCGGTCAGAACTAGGTCTCTAACCAGTAAAGCCGTGGAAGGAGAAGGAGAATAGAAGAAAAGCGAAACAGAATGGCATTGCCCTCCAGGTAAGCGAAAGCCTCCCTAAATATAAGAAGGGATTGGAAACGGATAAAAAGGAATATAAAAAGAAAAGAGGGGTAAATGGCATTATTTGTTAAGGGAGACACGCTACGATAATATACAAGAGTATATGTCTATTGAACACCTACAGCAAGCTAATAAATCAGTGCCGCTCAAGGCGGAACTGATTACAAGGGATCTTTTATCAGCGAAACAATTCGATTTCTGGGTAGGAAGATCAACGGTGGACGCAATGAAAATCGTAATGGAGAATAGGAAAAGGGCGACTCGGGGCACACGGAGGGCCAAAAAGTTCTGCATGGTAGTCGCCCACTATGTTCGGTACGAGTTCAACACGGATGTTGTGGGACTTGTGGGGGCCCCTTACCGCAGAGCTAATGATGAGTAAGGTGGCTCCAGGGCAATGGAGGATATAATAACAGGAAGTTGATCAGTACCCGCTACTTGCGGGACCCGCCCCGCAAGGGAAGGTCCTGGTGCTCACAGTCTGGAACGTCTTCTACGATGGGGTACTGCGGCTTAAGTTGTCAGGAGACGAGCTGGGGACGTAAACTGACGGCTTGGCAAACTCCGTCATTGAAAAAATCAGATGGACAGATGGAGAACAGAAGGCTTTAGCTCGCGGCAAAAAAAAAACGGAGGAAGTGCTCCTTATCGGAAGAAGAAAATGTTTGCAGTGACGCTGAAGGTGGCTGACATGAGATTCCATCCGGGAAGCTGAAGTACCTGGGTGTCAGGATTGAGAAAAACTAATGGACGTAGAAGTAGTATTATTGTATTAGTATTTTGTTTTGTTTTACATAAACTAAAACCATTAGAGCGCAAGGAAATTTTGTTATTACAAAGTCAGAAAAAAATCAAACCAATTAAGGAAGATATTGCAGAATACTATTGTGGGCTGCTTATAAGCTGGCTTTCATCCCTTGCAGTATAGACGACGGTTAATGGAACGCCTGTGTACAAAAGCCTGTGGTGAACCCTTTTTCCAAGATTACGGAATTTCCTGATATTGAATTATCCTGAAGACAGTAAGCTTAAGGGGCTTCCGCAGAGTGGCCGCTTTTCGATCATATTTTCAGGAATTGATAACATGAAAGCACCATAAAAGAAATTTATACGGAGTTTTATTATTTTTTGTAATAACAATCTTTTAAAATACTTATGTAGATCTTGGTGACCTCGCAAAGACGCGGATGCCTTTATGCAAAATATAATGTGAAATTATTGAAAAACACGATCACGAAAAGATAAACCATCGAAAGAAAACAAACAACCTTGTGTGCTGAGCATTAAACAAAAATAATTCCGATATATGGAATACATTTTCAAAATTGTGGTCATAAGTTGGAAAAACAAGACTTTTAGCTCGAGACGGCCACGATGTTCTGTATCCCTTTATGGCCCCTTCGGCGTTAAAAGATGATATACCGAACCGAAATCGCAAAAACTTAACTATAGCGCCGTGATGATCGGTTTAAAACTGAACGAACCGAAGAAATCCAGAGGTATCGACACACGCCATTAACTAAAACTCCCGAACTAAGAAGAATTTCGCAAAACCCTCTTACAGGAACATACCCTATTGTTCCTGTATTAACTGTATTGAAAATGTGGTTTGTATTATAGTCATTTTAGTAGATTACAGTTTAAGTAAACTATTTCTTATTACTTTTCCAAAGCAATATGCATTATTTCGATTAATAACCAAAATTAAAATTGAATTTTATTCACGTCCTATCACGTGGTTGAAAACGCTCTATAGTTGGCTGTCTCCAGTGACGTCACATCAATTACGTTGTGTTACTGTGGCTTGACTTTACTAGGTTAATTTACAAAACAACTTTGTTAAAGCGGATAGTGGCAATTCTACCGAAGGTTAACGCTTTGATGTTGGGATTCTTTTTTAAAAATAATCCTCATTTTTACGCTCCGGAACTAAGTAACGTGTAAAAAGTGCAATGTAAGCATAACTTTGCAGCTTAGGTTAGTCCAAACTTCAAACTGTTAGATTATACCCGGATCTAAAACACGTTCTAATCTATTTTACTTATGTCAAAGTAATCTTCACAACAAAAAACACTTGTATTGGCCGCTATTTATTTTATTTGAGTTTCTACGAGTCAGTCTGAACCGCTTTCTTCGCAGTTTCATAACTAGCGGAACAGCTACAAATAGTTTATCCGGAGTTTTTATTGACGTATTTGCGCATTGTGGAACTATAGAACATTTATAACCCACTTTTATGTATAAATTGTGAAAAAAACACATCATGCGCGATTATCAAACATAGACGATGCTGATGACAAACCATATGGGCCGATTGGATATCTAGTATCGTGTGACGTCACAAGAACCATGTAATCTACGTACAACATAAAGTACCTTTTTGGCGGCACTTTTTGTAATTCAATTTGTAACGCTGATTTTTATTAAAAATCCAGGAAATAACGACGGAAAAATGCTATTACAAAATAGGCTAAAAGAATAAACAATAAAAGGTGGTTTTCCAATAGTAGTCAAATATCATATTCCAGATTAACTAGACTACCTAGATTAAAAATAACAAGAAAAAATTAAAACCAACATAGCAGAAGTTTTAAATGAAAATCTTCGTCAAGTTAAAAAAGTTTTCGATTATTTCTTTTATTTGCTAACAATAAAGCTTTGTTTACTAGGCTGCAAGAAACATATTGTAATTACCAAGTAGATGGAATTGGCCTGCTGCAGAATATGTGAGTGCTAACCAACTCAAATCCATAACGGCACAGTTAAGTGTCATGAATACTTGTGTTATTCCTTGAATGAAATATGTCAGCTCATACGCTGGTGATTCGCTGGTATTGTATGGATACCATAATGGTAATGGTAGTGCTCTATAAGAATATAATTAGAGATAAGTGGAAAACATAAGAAAGCAAAAATTTACGTAGCAATGTCGACTATTTTAACCTCTCTCTTTAACTCTCTAAACTTTTTATTGTTCTCAGACAACAATACCATGTGATCTTTTCAACTAACAAAATTTCTAATTTATATGTAAGTTATATGCCCAGATCGGACGTCTAGCATAAGGAATCTGCTGACAAGACATTAGATTAGGAATTATATAAATAAGCCGCGGGCAAGCCACTCGGCACTTGCACGCGTGACCTAGACCTAGATGCACGTGTGATATTCAATCTGTACTATTTTTTATATTGTATTGTAGTTGTAAAGAGTAAAATAAAAACATCTTTTTTAAATTCTACAACAACGGGAATATAACTGGCGCAGTCGAGTGAGAATTTTTGACCACCGCAAAAGAGGATCAAATTTTCCAAATTTATGGGTGAACATTTATTCTTCGGGTCGAAGAACCAGCAACGAAACAGTGCAGTATAAAAGTGTGCAGGGCTGTGCGGATCAAACTATCCAACCAGTGCGACGAGTGACCGGGAGAAAACGCCGAAACGATAAAACTTTCGTTGAAGTGCCCGACATCGTTATAGAAGTTAAGAAAACGGCCGGACGGATCAAAATTTCCAGAAGGTGCAACCTGTGTGAGGGACGACGTCGAAACGATCAGCATCTCGTCGAGACGCCCACCAGAGTTACAATTAAGGAGGAAACCAACGCAGAAGCAAAAGAAGAACAAGGAACACACCAACCCCAACCAAAAACCCAGCAGAGTGACGAATGGACTTCATTGTACCAATAATACTGTGAGTACATTTTTCATTTACCATTTATGAACCTTGACACACTTGCCGCCGCCCTTAACGCCATCCAATTATACAACATGCCTGATCAACAACAACAAGCGCAGCAACAGCAGCAGCAACCAGCACAAGTGTATCAGCACCCCTATACTCGAGCATCAATTACCCACGCGGAGATTTCGACAATACCAAACTTCAACGGCGATGCCAATACGTTGTAGTTATATATAGATGCATGTGAAGACCTACTGAGAACTTATGCTGATGTACACAACAATGCCAACCCCATAAATGCTTATCTGATTAAGATAGCCAAATCTAGAATAACAGGCGAGGCGCAAGCACTTATCGGCTCAAGAAAACTACACACATGGCACGATATTAAATCCCTATTGGAATTGTCATTCTTAGATCAAAGATCTGAGGATTGTTTATTAAATGACTTGACAGTCGAAGGCCCAAGGAAACATGAGAATCCATACTCCTTTGGGCAAAGGATTAAATCCATCCTAAACCTCTTATTGACAAAAATGCAGACAGTGACAGAAGCTGACATGATACCATTGAAGACTAGTTTGTACATGACTTCAGCGTTACAAACTTACAAACGAGGACTCATGAAGTATGGAAATCTTGGGGAACTTATGTATCTCAAGGATCCCAAAACCATGGAACAAGCGATGTCAGAAGTATTAGAATACCAGAACTGGCAGTATCGGTGTGGAAAATCAGCCGCTCCACAACAGCAAATCAAGACCCCACATCAAATCACACCGGGTCACATGAGATCACCATCAACAAATAATTTAGCGCAACCTTCTTACAAACCACCATATCCTAATCAACAATTTTCTCCACAACAATTTCCACCAAAACAGTTTCCATCACCACAATTTCCAAATCAACAATTCCAACGACAACAATACCCACATCCACAATTGCAATATCGAAGTCCACCTTACCAATCCTATCAAAGAAATCAACCTAATCAATTTCCACAACTACAATATCCTTTCCAAAAACAAAACTTTCCCAGACAAAAACCACCATCCTTTAAATTTAACAAATCACCTGGACAACTTGCCGAGAAGAGACAACCAAGACAAAAACCAATGGAAATCGACTCCTCAAGCTTCGGAAGAGTACGAATGACACCATTTGGACCCTCATACCCTCAAAATAAATGGGCAGCTGAAGAACTTCACGTCCAAGAGGAAGAATACCACGAATATGAAGAAGACGAATACCAACAATGGGATGATCCAAATCCAGAAGCTTTTGTATGGGAACCACAAGAAGAAGGAGAAGAAGAAGATAATGAAAATTTTCCGGAAGCAGCCTCAACTTCGAAGACACCATAGCACCCGAACTAATTAAGTTACCCGACCATATTGAATTTCACCATCAACGTGCTATCCGTTTACCTTACATTTTTATTCCTGAAATTAATGGCAAATTCCTAATCGACACAGGAGCATCCGCATCCTCAATTTCTAATCATTTGGCTCTCAATAAATTTTCCGAATTTATACAATTTTCACCATTTTCTGTTACCACAATGCATGGTACAACTCACCATGACTACATCCTCGAAATTCCATCCCTTTATACATTCAATGCCCCTAACCAACTTCAGCGATTCAATATCGTAGACTTTTCCAAAAAATATGACGGTATCATTGGACTACGATTAATGGAACAAATGGACGCAGTTATTGACTTTAAACAAAAACTACTAAGAACCAAATTCACCACAATTCCACTACATTTTGAAGATCCAAGAATATCAATTGGATCAAGAGAAAGGCGATTGATGAAGATTCCTGTAGACAGAAACCTTCAAGAGATAGTCATCAATCATCAACAATTAATACCAGGCGTCGAAATAACACCCAGTCTAACAACATCCGAAGACTATCAAGCATTGGTAGAAGTTAACAATTTTAATGAATACCCGGTCCACATCAACATGGAAAAACCAATTGAATCAGAAATCCACTTCATGGAAGAAGCAGAAGAAAATACTTATCAACAGTACCATCCGCTAGATATACAACATATGCAGAAGCAGAACGTGGAAACTAAATTAAGACTTTCACATCTAAATGAGGAAGAGAGGAAGACAATCAAGGACCTACTCAAAGAATACGAGGACATCTGTTACGATCATAGACATCAATATCATTTACATCAAAAAGCAAACACCACATTCGTTTGAAAGAGGAAACACCAGTGTACATGGAACCTTATAGAAAATCACCACTACAACGCGAAGAAGTGAACAAGCAAGTGAAGAAAATGCTGGAACAAAGGATAATACAAGAAAGTTGCAGTCCATGGTCAGCACCAGTAGCAGTAGTACCTAAAAAAGTTGACGCATCAGGAATACAAAAATACAGGATGGTTATATAGACTACAGAAAAATTAACGAGAAGACAATTGAAGATAAATTCCCAATTCCAAACATCAATGACATCCTGGACAAATTAGGTCGAGCCAATTATCTTACAACCCTTGATTTAGCATCAGGGTATCACCAAATTGAAATGGAGAGTCAATATCAAGAGAAGACAGCATTCAGTACCGAAGGACATTTTGAGTTCAAAAGAATGCCATTTGGACTTAAGAATGCACCAGCAACTTTCCAACGAGTTATGAATCATATACTCAGAGGATTAACAGCTGACAGTTGCCATGTATATCTGGATGATATCATCATTTACTCCACTTCCCTCCAAGAACACAAAGAGAAACTCCGAAAGGTGTTCGACCGATTAAGAGAATCCAACATGAAGATTTCCCTGGATAAGTGTGAGTTTTTGAGAAAAGAAGTCGCATATCTAGGCCATATCATCACCCCAGAAGGCGTAAAACCTAACCCGGAGAAAATAGCAGCAGTGAAGAAATATCCAATACCAAGAACTCAGAAAGAGATCAAGGCATTCCTTGGATTATTGGGATATTATAGAAGATTCATCAAAGACTTTGCCAAAATTACAAAGCCTATGACGGGATTTCTAAAGAAATGCGCAAAAATAGAGCTGACTGAAGAATACCAGAAGACTTTTGAACTTTGCAAGAACATCCTATGCAATGAACCAGTTCTCAAATACCCGGATTTCACAAAACGATTCATCGTAACTACAGATGCGAGTAATGTAGCAATAGGAGCTATATTATCCCAAGGACCAATTGGAAAAGATCAACCAGTATCATATGCATCAAGGACACTAACTGAGACAGAGCAGAAGTATTCAACTATAGAAAAATAATTATTAGCTGTAATTTGGGCATGCAAGAAATTTAGGCCCTATATATACGGAAGGAGATTTACGATAGTAAGTGATCACAGGCCCTTAATTTGGCTACATTCATTAAATGAACCCAACATGAAGTTACAACGATGGAAAATTAGACTAAGTGGGTACGATTATGAAATTATCTACAAAAAGGGAAAATGTAACAAAAATGCAGATGCATTATCCAGAGTGGAAATCCACCATCGAAGTGAAGCAGACAAAACGTCAACGAGTCCTTTAATCACTGTAGAAAAGCTTGATGAAATTATAAGATCTTTAGACGAACACATTGACGAGCAGGCAGGACCATCAGTACCAACAATACCAGCAGGGACCAAGAATATTAGTAACGACCAGCCACCAGCAGAACAACTAAGCGAATCAGGCGAGTCCCTTCATAGCAACATAAATGTCGAACCACATCAAACCATTCCAATCACCGAAATGGCAATCGACACCCAGAAATACCAAGTATTCATTGAATCCCATATTTACCCAACAACTGTTCATGAAGATACGAAGGAAGGAAGAGAAATCTACCACGTGAAGATCGACAAGAATAAAATGGCAGAGGACTTATTCGAAATAATCCGAGACATCATGCCAATGGGAAAATATTACATCTACACTAATGATGAAATGTATCAACAGTTATGTAACGTCTATACACAACACTACACCGATAATGGACACAAATTATATCGGTGCACGAAAAGAGTGCGAATTCTGGAAACAGCAGAAGAGAAGATAGAAGCGATTATGAAACATCATGAAGGAAAAACTGACCATCGTGGTATAAATGAGACGATTAAACAACTAAAAAGAAGTTATTACTGGCAACACATGAAAACAGATGTTACAAACTACATCAACAAATGCGAGATATGCAAAAGAAACAAATACGATAGAAGACCACCAAAAGTCCCTTTCCAACTTACGGATCAAGTGGATAAACCATTCGATAAACTCCATATTGACATAATCTCCATAAATTCTCAAAATTTCTTAACAATCATTGATGTATTCACCAAGTATGCGCAAGCGTACCCCATCCAAGGTAAAACGGCTGTGGAAGTATCAGAACGACTAATAGAAAGTTTCAGTATCCATGGAACACCACGACAAATTATAGTAGATAAAGGATTGGAATTCAATAATTTGACATTAAATGAATTACTTAAATTACACAAAGTAAATCTACACTATACAACACCACAAAATCCAAATTCTAATTCACCGATTGAACGTCTCCATTCTACTTTATTGGAACACATAAGGATTATGAAGAATGAAAAAACAGCCCAAGATATTAAATTACTAATGAAGCTGGCAATCCTAGCATACAATTCTACAATTCATTCGGCAACAGAAGCTACCCCTTTTGAACTTCTATATGGACACACCAATGCAAGAGAGCCACTGGACCTGTATTATGATAATACCTATTTTCAAGAATACATCCAAAATCACAAGGAAAGAACAAGACATCTCTACAAACACTTAGCCGCCAAACTACAACAGAAGAAAGAAACGGTTATAGAGAAGACAAATGAAACTCGCCAGGAACAACAATTACAAATTAGACAACAAGTATATGTGAAACCTTCTAAGTACTACACACAGAAGACAAAAGAACGTTATTGGGGACCTTATACAATAACAAATATTAATGAAAACGGCACTGTTGAAGTCAAGAATAAAAATAACAAAATATTAAAGTATCATGTAAATTCACTAAAACTTGGACATATTCCAGAACCCTCATCGGAAGAAGACTAACCGAGGTAATTAAGGTCAAAGACCAAGTCGGATTACTCCCCCTAAAGGAAGGATTGGCATACAACACCCAGAGTCAACACGAATTAGTCATCCAGAAGGATTACTCCAGTCTACTCCACATTTGGACTACTTATCAATCACAAAAAGATGAAATTATCCCCAAATAGAACCCAAGTCCACAGTACACAAGTCTCTTGGAACTACGTCAAGAAGAAGACCGTAAAGTCCAACAATACGTCGACATTATCAACCCTCACAGTCGACAAAAGAGAGGAGCCTTCAACTTCCTCGGCGGTATAGTCAAAGCGATCACCGGAAATTTAGATGAAGAAGATGGAAGAAAATATGAAGAACAAATCGCCGAACTGCAAGAAAACCAAAAAACCTTTAAAACAGCATTTCATTTCAGTGGCAACACAGTCAGATAACTACGCTTAATTTGACCCAACCTAATTTTGTAAATTTTTCCAAGACCATCGATGACCAAACTAAATTAATTGACTCCATATCTTTCTCACAACATTATTCAGATACCAGAGACTATGTGCTTTATTCTTTTATCAGTGTGTTAATTGTTGTTTTTATTTTTGTAATGTGCAGGAGATTACGTCCCCGTTTCCAGCACCAGACAACAAACGTGTCCAAGGACGCGAACTTGACCGATGCTTTCGGATACTCAGCAGGATACCCTTGCAGGAAATACCGCCTCATTTATAATCAACGGTATTTCTGCAGCTGACGTTGGAGGAGTTATATGCCCAGATCGGACGTCTAGCATAAGGAATCTGCTGACAAGACATTAGATTAGGAATTATATAAATAAGCCGCGGGCAAGCCACTCGGCATTATTGCACGCGTGACCTAGACCTAGATGCACGTGTACTATTCAATCTGTACTATTTTTTATATTGTATTGTAGTTGTAAAGAGTAAAATAAAAACATCTTTTTTAAATTCTACAACAACGGGAATATACCTTGTATATATATTGTTAGGATAAAATAACTGTCTATGTTTTGGAATGAAGTAGTTTTAAGGTTGTTGTGAAAATAGTTGTTGTTGATCTAGATGTCAATGTAAACGTTACCGAGAATAAAGAAATATACTTTGAAGACTATTCCTCATGTTCAGTTGAGGCCCTCACATTCTCAGAAGTGAGATCAAAGAAGAATATTCTTGGATAATTTTAGATGAGCAAGACGCGCAGTAAACAAAATATTATGCAGACCGAGTCAACGGAGGAAGTACCAGTACAAGACGTACGACAAATGTTGCAAGCCATGCAAAGCAAAATTGACGAGCAGGATCGAATAATACGTCTACACAGGAGATAGCTGCTCAAATACCCATATTCACGGGCGAAAATATGCCGATCAGTGTTGAAGAATGGGCTAGACGAGTGGAGGACTTTGTCACCATTTACGGAGTCCCAGATCGTGTCACAAAAATTCTTGCGACTAACAAACTGGAGGGTAACGCCCGGAAATTTTATGATTCGTCCGATCTAGTAAACAGGACATGGGAAGAAAACAAAACCGAACTGTCCAGCATGTTTGATGTGAAAGAGGACATAGCAATGCTAGTGGATAGTGTACGGGCACGAAGATGGACGGAGGGTGAGCGTTTTGAAGATTATTATTATGAAAAGTTTCGCTTGGCAAGGAAGGCACACATGACAGAAAGCGAAACCATTACACATGTCATCCGTGGAATTGTCAATTTTACGATACGAGCTCAACTTACTATGGTAAGATACAAAACAGGCAAAGATTTATTGTCGGACATGAAGCTATTACAACCGGAGATGAACGTTAGTCCGAGCAATTCGTATAGTGTCAGAATTGTTACCGGTTCGGGAAACGTGAGTTTGGGTCAAAGAACTGACACAAGTTCGAACAAACTGCTGTCACCAGTGCTACCGATAAAACGGGCGAGAATCAAAAAGACTTAATATGTTTTTGTTGTAGGAAATTAGGACATTTTGCTCGAAGATGTCCAGAAAACGAGACAGCTCGACGACCTGTCAATGTTGTGGAATCTCGGCTTGGCAGGTATCACAAGATCTTAGTTGTCAACAACACTCCCATCGTTGCTTTGATAGACACAGGATCTGCGGTGAATATTCTCAAGAATACGTTTGTCGAAAAGATTAGTTTGACCACTTACCCAGCGGCGACGACGCTTATAGGTTTGAATCGTGGAGAAGTATGCAGTGATTTGGTCTCTGTTTTGAAAGCACATGTGCATGGTTTCTGTTTAAAAATTGAAGCGGTGGTAGTCGGTGAGGAAGTAATTGCAACTGACGCAATACTTGGGAGAACATTTCATGATCAAGTAAAGTGGGAGGTTTGCGGAGATGCCATTCGGTTTCAGCAAATTGGTAAAGACGACTCAAAGGAGGAGCAAGAAAATCAAGAGGTGAAAGAAATGATGTCGATTGCAGCTGAGAGTCTTTGAGCAGGACATTATGATTGACAGAAATTCGCCAATGGAAACGCAACAGAAGGTTATGAAGATTCTAGAAGACGTTGATAGGGACGTTCTGGATGAAGAGTTTTAATTGTCTTAAAAACTGATATGAAAATTGAAATGAGGACTACAAAACCGATCTGGACTAAGCGAAGAAGAATCGATTTCCATGAGTCGAAAGTTGTTGAGGGCATTGTCAGCAACCTTCTAAAGGATGGTGTTGTGTGACCTAGTTCGTCGGAATATGCTAGTCCGATTGTTTTGGTGAGGAAGAAAAATGGAGAATATAGGATGTGCATCGATTATCGGGACATTAACAAAGAAACGGTAAGATCGTTTTCCTTTGCCCATTATCGATGATTTGATCGACCAGTTAAGCAAATCTAAGTATTTTTCCGTACTTGATTTGAAGAATGGATATCATCATGGACATATCCATCCCGAATCTGTAAAATATACAGCGTTTGTGACACCAAAAGGGCAGTACGAGTATCTGAAGATGCCATTTGGTCTCACCTATGCTCCAGCGGTTTTTACACGATTTGTTTACGAGATTTTTGAGGATTTAATTCGTGAAGGACTTTTGCTTGCATATATGGATGACTTACTCGTACACACAAACAGTGTTGAGGACCATCTTAAGGTCCTGCAGCAGGTTGTGAGGAAGATCCGTTCGTGGAAATTGAAATTGAGGTTGGACAAATGTCGATTTGTGGTACAAGAAGTAGAGTATTTAGGATTTCGTGTTAAGGCAGGGAATATACAACCCGGTGCTGGGAAAACTAAGGCAATCGACAATTTTCCGGTATTAACCAATACAAAGCAAGTACAGCGGTTTCTTGGTCTTACTGGTTATTTTAGACGGTTTGTAAAGAGTTATGCTAAGATAGCAACGTCTGTGTCGGATATGTTAAAAAATGGTGCCAAGTTCGTATTTGGACCTTACGATGAAGAAGCTTTTTGGCAACTTCGGAAAGTATTGGTAAGCGCCCCAATTTTGAGAATTTTCGACCGAGAAGCTTGTACGGAGCTTCACACGGACGCCAGCTCCACGGGCTTGGGGGCATACTTGCTTCAGTGGCAAAACGGAACCCTATACCCGATTAGTTACGCCAGCTGGAAAAACAGCGACGTTGAAAAGAAATACCATAGCTTTGAATTAGAAGCACTGGCAGTCATTAAAGCTTTGGAGAAATACACACATTACTTGTTGGGCAAGTCGTTTAAGATTGTCACTGATTGCGATGCTTTAAAAACCTTGAAGAAAAAAGAAGAGGCTTCTTGAACTTTCTCGCTACTTTCCACGAGCGCAAGAGACAGATTCTTCATCAGATTCTAATGATGCCTCTTTTAGTTTCTACATTTCGTATTTGAGTTGTTGCAATTAATTGTTCTTTTTTTTGACAGCTGGGCCTCGTGATTGCTGCAATCCTCTTCCAGCACATCTTTTTTATTATGACGTCCTTTTGGAAGGTTGTAGGCGTCTGGCCATGACTTTAATTGGTCTGGTTTGTTTATTTTCAAAAGTATACCAGTTATTTTTTCTTCAATTAGGAATGCGGTTAGTTTCCTATAATCGTCAATTTTTGATTGAGCTTAATACCGCCAGAATTCATTAACGTACAGTTGTCCATAATGCTACTACGTTAAATGGTTTGTCTGTTCTTGCCAAATCATTGGAATTCCCACAGGAGTCCTACTGTTCTTCATATAACGTGGCTTATCTCAAAATCTACACGGGTGGCTCAAAGAAACAGAACGGTGCTGGCGTCTTCTCACACAACTTCCAAGTGCACAGATCAATATCACTCGGTAAACATCCTTCTGTTGTCCAGGCGGAACTTTTTGCCATCGAAACTGCTACTGACACTATCATCCAATCCAACAAGTCAGACAGGAATATCTTAATATTCACTGACAGTAGGCCTTGCTCTAGAAAGGTGTCGTTTAACCTTAGGGCCAGTATTGGAATGTCACAAATCCCTAGTAGAGGTAGACAAAGCTAATCAGCATGCCGATAGACTAGCGCGCACACCCGCCGGGCATGCGGCCATCGCATCCTGACTTCCAACACCGCCCTCAGGGACGTGGCGAGGGACGTCACCCACAGCGAATTCCTTGACTGGTGGGATAACACCAGTTTTTTCTTGCTGGTCAAGAAGACGATAAGTATCCGTTCATTAAAGAAGCCAGGAAATATACGCTGCTCCGTAGACGCAAGCTGCGCCTTGTTAGGGGGCTCCTTACTGGGCAATGCAAACTACGGAAGCATATCTACAATTTGCAACGATCAGAAACTCCTACCTGCCGTGCTTGCGAACAAGACGATGAGATGGTAAGACACATCCTGTGCTAATGCCCAGCCCTAGAAGACCAGAAGGTAAGTGCTCTTGTTGAACCCTGGGCCACAATGGACAGAATAAGGAACGCTCCTCTACCATGCCTCGTGGCTTTTGTTCAGGGCCTGGTCTGATTTACGAGACCAGAGTGCCTAGGGGAGGTTTGCATAAAGGGCCTACTGAGGTCTAGCTGCGATAGGTTTTACCCAGTCTCCTTCTCCCTACATACATACGTAAGGTGGCGTATAAAGTGGAAATGCAGTCACAATTTTCAACCGCCTATTAGATCTGTGGGTAAATCATTTGTTCGTAATTGGTTGAAGACTTTTATTCATAGTCGGTTACTTGGCTTAGAGTGACAGGTGGGGGCGAGAAATATTTTTCTTTATTTTCTTCTTTATTGTGGTTTGTGTTTCTAGGCTAAATCACAGGTGATTCATGCATTTCACGTTTTAGCCTTTCCAGGCGTATTGCACTACCCATTTTGTTTATTTATTCAATTCCAATTCTTCCTCATCTGTATAATAGTCTCTGCTTTTTGGTGAGCACCTCCTCGGTCTGGCTTACTAGATTTCTCCAGAAATTTCTGTTGCGGGACTTGTGTTCCTCTAAATCCTTAAATTTAGTTTCTATATCTGTTGTCTTGTGGCTATTTTCTTTTGTAATTCCTTGTATAGTAGATGTTCATTTTCACTGTTAATCACTTGTTGAGCTGTTGACATTGTGTTCTACTTACGGTTAGTGCTCTTACATTTCCAGAGTCAGTCCGCACGCGATACTATTTTGAGTGTTGGTCATTTAATAATTGATGGGCAACAGTGTACCGTTCAAAGGTTTGCATGCAACTAATACAATAAATGAAAATTGTGATCAATGAAAAAATAAGAAATAAATGAAACGATTCTTGAAGACGGCAATTGATTCTAGTTTTTCTTAATTATTTTCCCAAAAACTAGACAAAATTCAAAGTGTCTATATTTAGATTTCAATTCTCGAAAAGAATGCATGCAGAATCACTTGCCAAAATACAAACGTAATTTAGGCAATTTTGATAATTTATGGCAGCTGAAGCAAGGGCATAGAAACGTCAAAAAGACTTCAAAGTAAATCGTTCTTTGTATTTCTACCCGAAATTCTGAAAAACCATGGAAGCTCCCCGTAAATACTGGAAACGATTCTATAAGTGTTGTGTGCTAGTAATTTTCCGATAATTTTACGTGATAAATTTGACATCTAATAACCACGTCGGCTTCGGAGGAAATATTTTTTCAAATAAAACCTCGGTTGATGCGATCTGAGTGCGTTGCAAAGTGTTCTGTCTAAACTATACGTAAAAAAATATAGTCGGCTCAATATTAGTGTTATTTTAGTATTCAAGTATTGGTTACTGGTTTCTATGAATATTGGTGGTTATCAGTTTTTTTGTTGCAATAATTTTGTTTCTTGCAATTCCTACAATACTTAGTGCGCAATGATGACAGTAATGTTAAATTAATACAATTATCTCTTCTTTTTACTAGCATTTCGGTTGTGATTGTCAATTTTACTTAAAAAAAAACTCGTAATCTAGTCAAGGTATAAATAAGCTTACCCTTTTGATTTTGTCAGGAACAACGGTGCATACGTAAAAATGCCTACTCCGGAACAACCTGCAATACAATAAAATACCGTAATGATATAAATTTTTTTCTCATATGTCTCGAATAATTTTTCCTCCAAAAGCGTTTCCGTTTTCTGTTTGAAGATCTTCTGGATTGTTAATATAACATCTAACACCCTGGCCTCCCGTAGATAGTAGATGTAGAGAAGCCTTACAACCAATCCGCCATATACAGCTGAAACCAAATCATTACACATAAATACATACCCACATAATATTCTTTTAGCAATGACATCGTGTACTGTGTATGAACAAGTAAAGTATAATAATAATATTAGCCTTTGTTTGACTTGGTTTTAAAATAGATTACATTGTGTGTATAATATGATGATATGAGCAAAATGTCAAACAAAATCCCACTTTTGGGCAAAGGCTTCCCCCATTTCACGCCATTGCTTCCGGTCATTGGCAGTTCTTGTTGGATGACCTCGTCGCTCCCACGTCTTTTCTGGCGACCTCGTTTTCTTTTCTTGTACCATGGCGTCCATTCAGTCAGGATGTTTGAGAAGCGGTTATTCTGCATGCAACGGGGTCAGCCTAAGTCTACCGTAGTATGTGACCGCTAACGGACGTACAGCGCGTGGCACCAGTGTGTAAAATAGCAACAAAGAAGTGAAAAAGTGGAAAAATAGTGTCAAAAATTCTGAAATTTGGGCCACTGCTGCATCTCAACGAGGGCAACAAAAAGTGTTAAAACCTTTTTTGGATACTCGGTTTTTTTCGAGGTCTTAACGCGGGTGGAGTTTTGGAAATAGTGCGTTGGCACATATTCCTGGAGTTCTCCGACTTTGCGGGGGCGTTAGGGCACCCAGCGAATTTCTGGTGAGAGGAGTGTTCAACGCTAATCGGACTCGACGGCTGGACGCTGATTTTGTGAGAATCCGCCAACAAATAAGGGAGTTGGAGGCACACCGAAAAAAGGGTGTGGCCCCCGGTTTTTCATCTGGGACGTTGTCGGGGTTGTTCTCAGAGACTGGAGAGTGCGCGGAATAGATTCCTAGTGTGGAGACCGTTAAGGTGACACCGGTCTCGGCCGGATCCGCGGAGATTTTTTCGCCCAAGGTAAGTGGACTTTGTCGATTTTCTCGGGGCGAGGGTGAATTGTGCCGGAGTGCGGGTTTTGAGTGCGAGAGTGATCGTGGTGGATTCGCCGCGACGTGCTCGTCGTTCTGACACCCCATATGACGGGGTAGCGCGGCGCGAGTGTTATTTCGCGGATTTCGAACTTTTTGGGACATAGAAGAAAAAAAAAGACAAAAAAAAAAGTTGAATTTTGCCTTATCCGGGGCGTGTTCGCCTGAACTTCCTCAGGATGAGCGAAATGCAGAAGAAGGATGTGCCACAGAGGGGGTTCAGCATCGAGGGGTGGAGAAAAAGAGCCATCGAGCAAAAGCAGAAGTTGCCATTACCAGGACTAGATACATCGTCCGTCAAGGAGGTGGCAAAAAACGCGAACACTCAGGAGGAGAGCATGAACCAGGAGCAAGACATATCTGTCAGAAGGTCAGCTCTGCTAAGGTCTCCACCCCCAGAAGGAAGACAGAGACTGGGATCGCTACCAGCGATAAAAATAGCCGGGTCGGCAGAATTGAAGTTGGCGTCAGTCTCCCAAAGAGCCAAGTCAGGACATACAACGCCCGAACCAACACATGACCTGCCCGATGGAGCTATGTCGGTATGGCAAGACGTGGGAGGTAGAATTGACCTCAAGAGGAAAAGAAAAGAGGGCGAAAAGAAGCAGGAGGAGGAGAAGGAAGAGAAGCTGAAGGAAGTCAGGAAAAAACTCAACCAGAAGGTGAAGGGCCTAAGAGACACCGACCAACGTCTACAGAAGGTAGAGGGAAACCCCATTAACGCGCCGCAAGACCACGACGTAGTGATAGTTTTGGGAGGGGGGGATCAAGAGGCAGGAATAAAGAACAGACTCCTGCGAACCTACCCTGAGTATGAAGAGGCGGAGTGCAACATGGTCGGCGTAACAGAGATCGTGCGAGCAATCACGATAAAGTCCGGAGGGAAGGTCGTCGAAAAGAAGAGGCGAATTTTTGTCGCGCAGAGGGGAGAGGGAGCCCTACCAATGGCAGACATGCTAAAAGAGGTAAAGGCCAGTATCGGGGATGAAAAGAATGTGGCGATAAATGACCCGGAAGGAGAAACCGCGGGAGAACAGAGAGAGCGACTATGGGACATTTTTGGAAAGAGGGTTGTCCTCTACGTAAGAAAAGGAAGCCAACAAGAGAAGAAAAAGTATGCGGAAGCCGCCGCAAAGAACGCTAGCGGGACAACGCAAAGGGTAATAAAACCCAACCCTCCCTCAAGGGAAAGGCAGTTCCCATTATTGCCGAAAAGAAGGGATGGAGCTGTCATAATAAAGACGGATAGCGCATCCTACGCGGAGACCCTAGCACGGGTCAAACAACAGGTGGGAGTCAATAAGACAAACCTGAACATCAAGGGCGTCAGAAAAACGAAGACTGGAGACTTGATGATAACGGTCAAAGACAAGGAGAGTGCATCAGTCCTACAGGACCAGATCAGCAAAGCGTCTGGTTTCGAGGCTAGAGTGGCTGGTAAGACGAAAACCCTGCTGCTTAAAGAACTGGAGGCAACCAACACCAAGGAGGAAATTGCAGTCGCCATCAGGGAAGCGCTGGGAGATCTTAGCTCAGAGGTCACAGTAAAATCTCTGAACGATGCGCACCACGGAACAAAAACTGCAGTGCTGGAGGCTTCAGAAGATGCAGCGAGAGCGCTCCAACGAAGAAGAGCTCTCAAAGTAGGATGGGCCGAAGGGCAAGTACGGGAGCGGCAACAGATGGCGGCTTGTTTTAGGTGCTGGGAGACCGGTCACCTGGTAGCCAAATGGGAAGGCCCGAACAGGACAAATCTGTGCAGGAAGTGTGGGGAAGAAGGGCACTTTGCTAAAGACTGCAAGAAGCAAGGAACTCATTGCCCAGTGTGCAAAAAAGATGGGCACAGGGCGAACAGCCTAAGATGCGCAACGTATGCCAAAGCACTAGAAGGGATCCAGAAGGAGAAAAGCTCAGTCCATAATGCCTAACTCCTACCAGGCAGCATCGGGTCGATCGGAGAACCCAACAAAGAGGAAGAAACCGCCGTCGAAAGTCACAAGAGACCGGAAGAGGATGCAGATCCACATCGAGAAGATGCGGACCGGCAAAGCATTCATCAGTGGTGGAATCATCCGATCGGAGACACGCGCGTGCATTCAGTACGCGTGTGGGAGGATAGAGGTCTTGAAACCGAAGCCACCCAAAGATACCGGGATGATAAGAGAGGAAGAGATAACTGAACAGGACAGCCTGCGAGTGAACGTAGCGGAACCGGAAAGGCCCAAGAAAGACAGAAGCGAAAAGAAGCGAGGATGGTACTCCGCGGTCCCTCCGATGGTGCGATTAACGAGACAGAGCACCAGTTATGCCACACAGAGGTTGAGAGAGAGAACGCTGTTCGACTTAGTCCGAAACCACCTGGGCTACTTCGAACGTACCGACGACGGAGAAATAGTAGGAGGCGAGAGCAAACTCTCTTCCGAGATCAAAATACAGTCGGAGGGCATGCCGTGCGGGAAAGAACTGAGATCAGTGTATCTCGATTTCCTAAGAGGAATGGGGGTGTCCGAGAACGAGGCGATCAAGGACCTACAGCGCGTGGGGTCGTACCTAAGAACGGCCCGGATAATGAGGTTACAGTCCATTAGGGATTGCGAGAGGCGCTACATGACTCCATGGCCACCTCCATCCTACAAATAAACCTAGGAAGAGGGCGGGCTGCTCAAGAGCTACTGATAGCCACGGCAGCAAGGAAGAAGATCGACGTCATGCTGGTCTCGGAGCCTAACAAGGCCATGACCGCGAACCTGGGATGGCTGATGGACCGTGACAGGAAAGCTGCCATTGGAGTGAGAGGCCGCAAGGTAAACGTTACCAGACGAGGATCGGGAGAGGGTTTTGCCTGGATGGTTGTCGGTGGGGTAACAATGATTAGTTGTTACGCCTCCCCGGCGATGGAGCTGAGAGAGTTCCAAGACTTCCTCGATAGGTTGGAAGTAATCCTCCAACGATCGGAAGGAAAGTGTCTTGTCGCAGGCGACTTCAACGCTAAGTCTCAGGAGTGGGGATCGACAACAACCTGCCGAAAAGGAGAGGCGCTGGGCGAATGGGCGGCGAGAGGTGGACTTGTACCTCTGAATGAGGGAGACTCAAACACCTTCAGAAGGAGGGGAGGAGGAGGATCGGTGATCGACGTTTCGTTCGCCACTGATAGGGTAGCCAAGAAGATCGACGGATGGAGTGTGGTCGAAGAGGAAACCCTCAGCGACCACATGTACATTGAGTATAGACTGAGGGACCTGGTCGCCGCGAAAACAGAGGGGCGCAACGAAATTCCACGGCGGTATAACGTTCAAAAAATGGACCGCGCAAAGTTTAGAGCCGCCTTCGAGGATGCAATTGAGACGCGAGGAGGGTTGCCTAATGTGGAAGCATGCGAAGCGTCTCTCTCCAAAGCCTGCGAAGAAGCAATGCCCAAAACCGGAGGAAGTGGGCGAAGGGCAGTCTACTGGTGGACGGAGGAGATTGCGGAATTGCGGAAGGAGAGCAACAGCGCCAGAAGAGCAGTGCAGAGGACGAGAGGAGACGAGGCCAGAAGGGCGATCCTCTCCCTCGTATACGGTGAGGCCAGAAGAGCACTTAAGAAAGCGATCTCCAAGTCGAAGGAGGGGAAATGGGCGGCGGTACTTCAAGAGGTGGAGGCCAACGTTTGGGGGGAGGGTTACAAGATCGTAACCAAAAGGCTGAGAGCCAGGTTACCACCTCCAAATCTGACGCTGACCGAGATGAAAGAAGCGGCGGAGACCCTGTTCCCGGAGTATGAGCCTGTGGAGGAGGATGCTCTCGAACCGCACGAAGAAGCCCCAACTTTCTCGATAGAGGAAGTAAGAAGAGCAGCGGGCAGAGTCGCACCAAAGAAGGCGTCGGGACCCGACGGCATTCCACCGGAAGCGATAAGGGAGATGGTGGCGGTGGCGGGGGGTTACGTGAAGGACGTTCTGAACGGTGTCCTCAAGTCCGGAAATTACCCCGCTCAATGGAAGATGGCAAATCTCGTACTGCTGGCGAAGAAAGCAGCCACTGAAGGAGAGGCGCCAAAGTACAGGCCCATCTGCCTCCTGAACACCGTCAGCAAGCTGATGGAGCACCTGCTCGTGGACAGGCTAAAGGCGGAACTGGAAGAAAAAGCGCCCCTAGCGGACAATCAATTCGGATTTCGAGAAGGAAGGTCAACGGTAGACGCGGTGAGAAGTGTTATGGAGATGGCAGAGAGGGCAAATCAGGGAACGCGGAGGACAAAAAAGTTCTGCATGCTGGTTGCTCTTGACGTAAAGAACGCCTTTAACACCGTGCCGTGGAAGCATCTCATCGCAGAACTGCAACGGAGAAGGGTGAGTCCATACCTGTTGGACATGATCCGGAGTTACCTGCGGGATAGATGGCTGATCCTCAGGGATAACAATGGCGAAGAGGACCGACGGAGAGTTAGCAGCGGCGTCCCTCAGGGTCCGTCCTGGGTCCAACGCTTTGGAATGTCCTCTATGACGGAGTGTTGCGACTCAGGCTGCGCGGGGTCAAGCTGGTGGCATACGCGGACGATCTCGCGTTGGTCGTCACGGCAACCACATGTGCAGAGCTTGAGGCGAACGCGAATCTCGCCATCTACAGAATAACCGAGTGGATGGAGGAAAGAAACCTTGAACTTGCGGCCGAGAAGACAAAAGCGGTGCTCCTCACCGGAAAGAGAAAATGTCAACCGGTGACGCTGGCGGTAGGAACCAAGAGAATCCAACCAGGAGACAGCGTTAAGTACCTGGGGGTGAGGATCGAAAGAAACCGCAGGTACCGAAGGCACGTCGAGGAGGTGGCAGCCAGAGCGGAGAGAACCACCGGGGCCCTGCTAAGACTTATGCCTAGAATGGAGGGATCGTCGGCGGCTAAGAGAAGAGTATTGGCGTCGGTTGCGGAATCAGTGATGCTATATGCAGCACCAGTCTGGGCAGACGACATGCACCTAGAAAACCGGAAACAAAGGCTCCTGCGAGTACAGCGAAGGGCTGCCGTCGGTGTCACGTCGGCATACAGAACAGTGTCCACGGGCGCTGCTTTGGTGGTAGCGTCAATGGTGCCGGTGTACCTGAAAGCAGACGAAAGAAGGAGGATATATGACGGACGCGGACAGGATGGCGCCTCCAGACAATAACATCGTCGACGCACGATGGAAGCCTGGCAGAAGGAATGGGACGAGGACAACAACGGTCGGTGGACGCAACAACGGTCGGTGGACGCACCAACTGATACCGGATTTGGATGAGTGGACGAGTAGGAAGCACGGAGACGTGACCTACGAGCCCACCCAAGCCCTAACTGGGCACGGATGCTTTGGAGCCTACCTCTACAAATTTAAGAGGAGGGACGGCCCCGAATGCAGACACTGTGGAGAGGAAGAGGACACCCCGGAGCACACGCTATTTGTATGTCACCGATGGGAAGTCTATAGAAGGGAGTGCCCATGCGGGGATGACCTCAGTGTAGGAGGAATGGTACGGAGAATGCTGCAAAGCACGGAAGCGTGGGAGCAGATTACCCGTACCATAGGAACGATACTCCGACGAAAGGACGAGGAAGACAGGCGACGAGGAGAGAGAGAACCTCCCGCCCCTTAGTTATAAGGGACAGGGGCGGTCTACGGGACAGACGGAAAGGAAAGCAAACAGGAATGTAAGCGACCGGAAAACCGGCGCGGGAATGCTCCCGGAAAACCGGAGTATGAGAGAAAAGGGTCCTGGAAACACCGGACCACGGACTTCTGGATACACCGTAGTCTGGGGAGGAGCCGCAGGAAAAAACCGCTGCTTCGGAAAATAGCTCAGGATGTGTCCCAGTGAGTGCACGAGGACGCCTGCAAATAGGGTAAAGTGCATAGACGCTTGGAACTGTATGTTATATGTTACTTTTAAGGGTAATTATGTAAACCTCTTAAGGTGTCAGCTCCGGCTGGGTTTAGTTGTAATTTGTTTTAAAAAAAAATAAAGTCACTAGAGCATAAGAGCGAAGGGGCTCAGATTTTTATAATTCAAATTGTTGTTGTGGTAAGGAAGGAAGATGCCGCTGCACTGCAGAATGCCTCACGGCGATACCGGGGGTGGAGGTGGGTTCTTCCTGGGCCCCTTCGCCCTTTAAAAAAAAAAAAAGCTCCATTTCAACCGTTTCGCCGTCATCATCACGTCCTGGATCCTTCCTAGTCGCTTCTGTGTTTCTTACACGAACCGTTCTACGTCTGCCTGTCATGAGTCATTCTTTTTGGAATTTGCAAGTTTTTAATTTCTTTTGTTCTTTTGAGGTCATTGACCAGCTTTGTTTTTGTACTTTATTAACCCGCGACGACTTGTCTTGAAAGCTAGAAACATTAACGCAAGTTAGGCTCACTGGACGCAAATGTGCATTTACCTGCGCATTTACCTGCGGTTTTAAAAAACACATCCAATGTAAAAGAACGTGTGTAGAAAACATGGTTACTCGCACAATAATCGCAACTATTCAGCAAGTGATATTGCACTGTCAATGCGCGCAGGAGCCCGCCACTCTCAAGGGTATTTTACACTATACTTTTACACTCTTTTTCTAAACTTCTTTTTAGTCACTAGAAAAAAGTTCTAAATAATAGTATAGTTGGAAATACCATGCTATTATATTTCTAAACTTTTTCTTAGTATAGACGCATGCGCAGTGTAGGTATTTGTAAGGTTTGCCAACAGTGCGACCGTGAATCATTTTGTTTTGTTTTGACATACCGCAGAAAAGTATACGTTTCACGTCACAGTGACGCGCTACACTTTGTACAGTTGGTTTAATTTATGTAATTTAATTTGTAGTAACATGTTTACACAGTAAAATGTTGCACAAATAAACCTGTATAAAGTAAACAAACAACATAACCTTAAATGCACCGGGTTGGCTATGCTGGAATACATAAAGAAGTGTGTCTAATATTCCTATCCCTTGTTACTTTAAAACTTTTTTCTAGTTACTAAAAAGAAGTTTAGAAAAAGACGAAAGTAGTGCAGTGTAAAATTGCCTTCAGCTTAGGCTACGCCATAATTGGCCGCCGATAGGAGCGATTATCCTGCGACTAACTGTTCTTTCTTCAACGTGCGATAGTTTACATTAAATGTCTCGTTTAAAATCGCAACTAAATACACATCGGAACGAGGCCAGTGAGCGACCGGCGCGGCGCGACGTATCTTGCATTGATGTTTTGAACTTTCAATTCAAGTCGTGTCGGTTTATAAACTCCGAATATTAACCGAGTGTTTTATACTAGAAGAAACAAAATTAGAGCGTATGCGTTAAAAAAGAAAAAAAACTTAAAAATAAAGGACACCATAATATACAGGGTCTCCCACAACGAGCTGCGTTGTAAGTATATGGAGAACCAAATGAAATGAGAGAATGAAAATTTGTGGACATATTGTTGAACTTATATTGTTTCGGTTACTTCCGGTTACACCGGAAATGATGTCGCATTTTTGAAATCTTCATTAAATTTTAGATCAATTTTTTGTTACATTCCCTATACCTAACATGTGTCATTTTTGAGATATTGGTTTTTTCATTAAAAAATGACAGCTGCACGGTTACTTTCAATTACTTATAAATTATCCCCTGTGAACCTTGGAAAAAAAGTTGTCGGGCAAAATTGTTGTGAAGGTAACATATTATCGACACATCGGTAGAATCCCCCCACAGTTATACAGGTGTTCAAATTATAAGATAAAAGTTGAATTCGAGAAAAGTACCAAGAGTCATTTTTTTCAAATGGTAACCCTAATATAATATGAATACATTTCTCCATTCTATGGAAAATTTTAGATCAACTTTGTGTACAATGTCCTATACGTAACATGTACTTGTACCTACTGAAATTGATTTTTAAACATCACAGTAGAAATTGCAAACATTGCCAAATCTAGATTGTGTTTCAAAACAACTGAACAATTTGGAATAAACAGAACTTTATTAAATAGGTTATTTTTTTTAGGTAATTTTCCATTATAATTAATTTAGTATTTATAAAACAATAAAACACAATATTAAAAATAAAACAAAATCGTAAAGTAAATTAAAAAAAACTGTTTAATTCTATTTTAGTAACTGTTCAAAAAATTCTTTTTAACATATTGTTGGTGGCGTCCCTGATTGAGTTAGCACATAACCCATTGAAAGCAGCTCAAACTCTATCTTTCATGTTCTCCTTATCAATTATTGGGTCGCCCCCTCTTCTACTGCCTTATTGCTGGGCTGCGGGTAACGTTATTCTTAAATGGGATAGGGGTTCCTTTTTTATATCAGATTCGGATAGTACCACAAAAAATATGAAACTTATAATAGAAATTTTTCTTTCGATTCCTGTTAGACGGTGCGGGAATTAACAGAATTTTATTTTTCCGATTACTTCAATTGAGAACCAATACATTAGATTCTGCGATACATTTGTAAGTAGAAAAAAAAAACATACTACTTTTTTGTTGTAAACACTTGAACTATAACTGTTTTTAACTTGTTTATTTTACGTCGGTCTATTTCCGCAACTTAGGCCACTCACCGACGCTGAGTGCAGGCTACACACCGCCAGGAATTTTGTCGAACTGAAGGAATTCAAATCTCCAGTAAGAGTTCTTTAACGTGCACGTCGCATCATGACAGCACACGGTACCACCGGCTTTACTTCCTCATCCGATGGAAGGGGGCATGCAAAGGTATTTGTTCCCTGACTAAAATACCAGGACAGTCGATTCTAGCCCGAGCCGGGAATCAAACCAGGGATCTCCAGCGTAGATAGCAGCCGCTCTATCCTATACGCCTTTTGAAATCTAGATAGCTGGTATAAAATATGTTTACCGTAAACCAGGAACAACGACGTGGACGTAGCACTTTTCTGTTCCCTTCGGGGTATTGATTAACGTGAGTCCCTCGCCTCTCACCTATCAGGGTTCTTGAATCCCGTGTGTCCACTCGGCTCTCACCTATCGGTGTACTTGATTCCCGTGAGTCCCCTCGCCTCTCACCTATCGGGATGCTTGATTAACGTGAATCCCCTCGCACCTCATCTATCTGAGTCCTTAATTTACTGAGTACCCCCGCCTCTCACCTTTCTATTAAGTGCTCGAAATGATAACCGTCAACTTCGATGTATTTATTGATTCACGTTTTTTATGATTGTATACAATTTAAAAGTCAGCATCAATTTGGGGATAAGCATTCCTGAAGCTCTCAATCATGTTCACACGAGTTGTTGGCACTTGTTGACATACTTTATCTGTTACGTAGCCCCACAAAAAGAAATCTGGAGAAGTAAGATCTGGTGATCTGGCAGGCAATTTATCGGACCACTTCTATCGATCCAGCGACAATTAATATTTCGATTAAGTATTTCCCGTGCTACTGACGAATAATGTGCTGCACGACCGTCATGTTGGAACCACATATCCTGTCGCATTCCCAGCGTAAGTTTTCAAGTAATATTAGCAGTTCAGTTTCAAGAATATTTCGGTATAGTTAACAGTACAAATTACCTTCAATAATGTAGAGGCCGATGAGTTTGTCGCCAATTATTCTACACCACACGTTGACAGTCCAAGGACGCTGATGTTCAACTTCGCTCAGCCAGTGTGGGTTTTTAAATTCCAGTGATACATATTATGTCGATTAACGGATCCATGGTTTGTGACAGACGACACGTCAAATCCTTTACTTTTGACCATATAAACCAAAAAATAACCAAATTCTTTCCTAAACACGACATAATTCCCGCAAATAAAAGAAACGACTAAATAATTAACCGTCTTAGTAAATATAGAAGAAAAAAAGAAAGAACCGAACAATGTGGGGTGTACTCCCTCGACTACACGGGATGCAAAGACAAATATAATGGACAGACAGGGCGCCCCCAAAGAGACGAAAAAAATAATACAAAAAAATACTACCTCTTATATTTACCAACACAGACTAATTAACTGGCCACTCGATTGATTATGACAAAGTAAACCTGCTTCACAAGTACTACATATACTACATATATTAAGAGCGGGTTTTTCAATAACGGTTTTAGCGGCGTTTTATCGAACGCCGTTTTATTCCTGATAGCACGCGGTACACGGAGTTTTCAATACCATGCAGCATTTCAACTGAACTGACGCTATACGTACCGACTGAGCGTAATCAATACAGAATGACAATGACCATGCCCCGCAGACTTAGAATACCGGTAAGTTACCGGTGGATCATATTCAATCAATATTTTCTTTAGACATATTGTTTTGCTATTTTTGGCTTAAATGACAATGGCATGAGATTTACTGCTCAACATTAATATTGAATATATATATGGTACAGTCCATTTGACCTACAATAAATTTTCACTCACCGGTATTTCAAAAAACTTTTTGGGAAAATTTTGCATTATATAACATTCAGGTCTTTGCCTCGATGTATCGTGTTTTTGTAACAGCTATGTACCGATATACATACATATACGTAGAACCTATTTTCACTCACCAACATAAAAAAACCAAAAAAAAAGTCCCTGGTTCGAATCCAGGTTGTAATTTTTTATTTATTTATAAATTTGCATCCCGCCTGGATATCACCATTTACTATATATATATAAAGGAAATAGTATATTATTCTATGAGCAAGTAATGTAAGCAATTACTCACGAGAACGAAGTTTGCAGCACGAGCCGTAGGCGAGTGCTGCAAAACGTTCGAGTGAGTAATTGCCATTACTTGCGAATAGAATACTATACTTTTTCTACGACTAAACAATATTTTTTTTTAATTAATTTGGTCCGTATTGGGACGGCGCGGCGGTGGCGCGGTGGTACGTAGGTATTCTGATGAATGACATTATGTCGGTATTACAGATTTTTTTCTAAAATGTCAAATATTGACAGTGAAGAAAAGATAACAAGGTATCTAACCTACAAAATGACAGATAATTATTATCCCTTGTTGGTGCGTATTGATGTATTAAATAAGTCACATTATTACACTTTTTGGGCGACTTAAATTTATCGGCAAGCTCACCAAAATAGGCTATCAAAACATTTTCGGAAAATGAGCTTACATTTTTTCTGATTCGCCAATCCATAAACGCTTTGTAGGTTTTTCGTATTTTGTCCTCGATTTTTCGTGCAATAAATTTAATGTGCGGATTTGCGCGGCTTGTATTACATCAGGTGGAGTACACATTCAGAATGCATTTTTTTGATAATTATGATTAACGAATTACAGTAATTACTGTACACTGTACGTATGTGGCGGTATGTGGTAGTGTATTTCGTTAAAATATCTGACAGATTAAAATTGTTTGTGGCGCTCGTCGTTTAGCGACGTTGTCAACGTCGCTAAGCAATCTCTCTAAACACGATGGAAATGAAAATCCGCGTTATGATTGGTTCTACAGCCGTGAGAAATGAAATATTGCCGTGAGAAATGGAACATTTCTCACGGGTCGCGAGGTATGAGGAACCAGGAATGAAATATTTGTCATGTGTGTGGGGAATAGTTAGTATTACTTATCATAAATTGCCATGATAATGAATGCATTCATCAATGGGAGTAGAAAAAAGGTATTTGTCGGGCAATTCCGTCATAAATAATAGTCACTAATAGTCCGAAACACGTGTATACGGTTGCTTCTTCGATCTTTATATATATATATATATATATATATATTGGATTTTCCGCCAAAGTATGACTTTGAATAACATTTTGTTTTAATTCCTACTATCAGACGCATAAAATTGCTTTTTTGTCTTGAATATCTCCGTTATCTGTGCCCGGCAAATAAAATAAAACCTGCGTTGGCACCGACTAATAAGGCGACATGTCGCATTAAAAGCACCAGAAGTAGGAAGAAGTAGAACGCGTGTTTTTTTTTATGAATGGTGACTGTCGATAAGTAGGTACTTACATATATTCAGAATAATGTCGAATATGTCTATAAATTTGGCGCTTCTCTCAAAATAAATCTTGATAATTGAGAAAGTCAAAGCGTAAAGCGCTGTAGTCAGATTAGCAATCCTCCAGCTGTAAAAATAAATCTTGTATACCAGCGAGTCGCTTTCTTGCAATTTAGAGTATGCTAAAATGCGCATTAGCACACAATTGAGTCGTAGGATAACGTATTTTGACATTATATTAGTCTGGTGTAAATGTAAATTGGGCTGTAGGTGTTATATGTATAAGCTTCGGTGTTAATTAATTTAGGACAACGGGTTAAATTAATGTGAGAAAGGAACTAGTATACCAGCTGCAGTCGTAGCTTGCCGTTGTTTTAGGCTATAGTTAATCAAAATTTAATCACTACTAAGTAGGTGGTAGATTTGTTGGACACACGGATTGTATTAAAGTATGTACATATTCCGTACAAATTATATCTATTAATGACTTCATGTGGGAATTACTCCTATTTCAATATTTAGTCAATTTTTATTTCTGTAAAAAGAAATAGCTTATATTGTGAAGATGGAAAACATACCATATTCGCAATAGCAGTTGTTGTCACAATTGTTGTTTAGCTGTAAATTTTATAAACTTTTGTTTTTGCAAAGAGTGATATAGAGCTGGAATCAACCATGGCTTTTATTTTTTCACGTGAAACTGGTTTGAAGAACGTTTCCAACATTATCCTAAACCGTCTGAACTATTGTGTTACTTCTAACTTTTCTAAATCTGACCATCAGACAAGTGAATCAAAACTGTCATAATTTCGGTCCCGTAAAGATTGCGACAAACGCTAAGAGGTTATACGGGCCACCTAAACAAGCATTTATGCACAAATATCATGTCCAGAAAAGAGCAGTTTTTTTGCACTACGCCGAATTTACAAAAAATGTGTGTATGTACGCCAGTTGTGAAATGAACATTTGCTTAACCGGAATGGATTGTTGGGGCGGCCCTGTTCATTAGCCCGATCGATCCCCTATACTATATCTACTTGCCTTTTTCTTCTGGGGCACGAAAAAAGTGTTGCCGACAAGACTGTGTCGTCTGCTTTCACTCACGTGCTTCTGGTACCATTCCATGTGGCCCGAATATTAACAAATCACCGTGCTTTATACATTGAACTGCTTTTGCAATTTTCAAGAAGTAAACCATTCTAGTATATTTCTTTTTGGTTCAGCGTAATGCCTAAACGACTCTTTTCCAGATATGACTTTATTGACAAAGAATGCTTGTTTAACTGTCACCTACAATATCTATTAGTTTCTCGTAATTTTTATAAGACACCCAGTATATACCTCAGAACGCAACTTTTCGCAAATCCAGTTGAAACCTTCCAAATATTTAGTACCCAATTAGTACCAATTGGTACCACCAACCACGGAATTTATACCTCCATGGAACATCCTTAAATTATGAGTAGTTCTTTGGAACTACTTGTAACGCCACTTGTAATAAAACAACTGGAATCACTTTGAACTCTTGTAAATATTAAGTGCCCAATTGGTACCCTCAGACCTTCCCTCAAATGAGTACCCTCAAAGAGGGTAAATAAGTCGCGCTTCACCTCAGAACTCTACTTGTCGAAAAACAATTAGAAACTATCCTAATTTTCGTAAGGATTTAATACCCAATCTTTAATCAGAAAACACCAACCCCCAAATTGGTACCTTAAACACCCGGAAATCGGGGGGTAAAGATGGCGCGCGCCTAATATCCAAATTTTAGAGTTCTCTGTATCCCATATTATTTGGGGTTATCGTTTATTAATATAATTATTGTCCATTATTAATTGTTAGTTATTGTTGATTCTTATTTAATTTGTCATTACATTGTGATTATTGTTGCGCTTGAATTGCCTATTATAGTCGATCTCACCAGTGCTGCAAATTACTCATCGATTTCTGCTGTTATTTTCCGCATACGCTACACTTCATTCCTATACATTGCCGTGTGTTAGAACGCAATAAAATGATTATGATACATCTGCTGTACAAATTAAATGCGCCCAGCGAAAAAGTATGTCGCGATACGCTAAAATCTTGGTTCATACACTCATAAGCGATGAGTAATTTGCAGAACTCGTGAGATCGACTATAGGTACCAATTGGGTACTAAATACTTACAAAAGCTGGGATATATTCGAGTTCTTTTTCGGCAAGTTGTATTCTGAGGTGACGTGCGCCGTCTTTACCCCTCGTTTTTGGGGTGTTCTTTTGAGATACTAATGTGGGGGGTTAGTGTTTTTTGAGATTACCAATTCGGCACTAAACATTAACATAAGTTCAAAGTGATTGGCATTGTTTTACAACCAGTAGCGTTCTGAGGTACCGTTCAAAAGAACTAATCATATATTAGGTGTGTTCCTCTGAGATTCTAATTCTGCGGTTGGTGGTATCAAATATTTGGTAACAATATATGGTAACAAATATTTGGAAAGTTTTAACTCGCTTTGGAAAAAGTGGATCTGAGGTGACGTCTTTTCTTTAAAATTAAATTGACCTGATATGATCAGATTATTATCACGCTGCAGTGTTGTTATTGCGATATGGTATGTTTTCAATCTTAACAACAAGAACGATTCATTTTTTAATATATACTCGAATTGACAAAATGTTATCGAACATGTAATTGAAAAAATGGTATTTTGTTTCGACGCTATATATGTGTAAATATATATTTTGTGTGTTCCCGTATAATTCCGTATGTGAGTTGGATAATTCTTATCTTGTTTGGAAGGTCGTTTAACACTGGCGGTACCCTATAAATCGGGATCGGTATCTTGTTATGAAATCGGACGTTGATGGAGACTGTTTAGTGGACCTGGAAAGTGGATTTGTAACGTTCTTTGCCCACATTGTACAATACTGCACAATTTATTTTATGTACACTTACCTCGTAATCGGATTTCTACCAGCTTCAAGGGTTGGAGATAGTATTATAATTTGGAGACACCATATGCGGTCAGAAATGATGCCACTTTATCTAATTGATACCGTCGGTTAGAGGATTCGTGTCAAAGTAATGTATTTCTAATATTGAAATAGAATATAGAATATTTTAGACCATTGCTATGTTACTTTAACTCAAGTACGCAATTGGATTTGTCGTGGCTATAGAATGTTATCGTGGAAAACGTCCAACTCCAGTACTTTCTTGAAGTAAAAATTTTCAAAATTTCACACTGTATACTAAAAAAATCTGATGTGGCCAGGCACATGACTTTATCATACTATATATAAAATTAATAGTTTAGCTGCATGAGATATTATTTGATCGAGATCGGCTATGTCTGCATTAAAATAAAACTAGTAGAACTAGACAGATATGTCGATTAAAGCTGCGTTCGGATATTGTACTCCGTTGACACCGGGAACACCGTCCAAATGACACGTGTTATTGGGTGTAGAATGTGTGTAGGTGCGTTCCGATTGGTGGCAATGGTTGGTAATGGCGGTGGTAGCAGACGAAATTATAGTGTTTCTCACATGTCGTGATGGTGACACATTAGTTTGCATGTACATAAACTTGAGTCACTAGCAAATTCTATTAGAAATACTATAATGGCGTCTACTACCACTGCCATTAGCACTAATGAAAACGCACCTTAACGCTGTACAATATCCGTACGCACCTTGTATTGACAGTAGTATTGTCAAAGCATTAGCGTTTGACACTATCTACACCGTCATTAAAATCACATCTGACATATAACCTGACATATCCTGGCTACTAGTTTTAATGCAGTACGACCGATCTCGATGAAATAGAATTTGCTCATGCAGCTAAACTATTGATTGTACCAAAAATTGTCATAGTCATAAATTATTCAGAATTTCCTCTAGTTTAATTTATGATTTAACTATTTCGACGAAATTCCAGAAATGCCGGGTTATTTACAAAATCTTTCAAAAATGCTAAGACTAAATCTCCAGTTCCTTTGGACCTTTTTTAACAGAAAGCTTTTCAGCTCTAAGTTTGCCATGAAACTTCTAAATATGAAGTTTCGTCCCGATACCTTTAGTAGTTTCTCCGGAATCGTCGCCACAAAAAACGGGTGCACACACACACACACACACACACACACACACACACACACACACACACACACACATACACACACACCCACATCCACACACACACAGACATTTTTTTGTACCTTGGTCAAAAATGTTCAGGGGACCCAAAAAGACATATTTCCGCTAAAATCTCAAAAAAATTTTTTTGGCACGATTACAATACTTTACATACTACGTATGATAAAGTAAAAAAACACCCTGCATACAAGCTTCTAAAATCTCCACTGTTCTTTACTGTTCTTTCTTGAGTCATTACCGATTAATTTTAATAGACCTTTCATATCACATTAAATTGACCGATATGATCAGAATGGTTGCATAGCCATACATAAAGTGTCATCACATTGGATTAAATCATGGAATTATTGTGAAAGTGATATGCTTTCAATTTTTACATTATAAGCAATTTGCTTGTGGAAGATATAGTTGAATTTATAAAGTATTGTTAGAAATTTGTACCGTTTTCTTTTGCCAAGTGTATAAGAGATGCCTGTAATGAGTAAATATTAGCTTACAACACATACAACTAAGTTTGTAATTAAATATCTATCAACTTATATAAAAATAATATAATGGTTACACTATACATTATACATCTGCCGATGACGTCTTAATTAATCAAACAATAAAATTGGGACATCAAATTAAAGTTGTCATAAATACATGTACGTATATACGTGTAAACTTTAAGACAAAAAGTACTATAATATTAGTACCTACTCTAAATGCATCTTTTTTTGGTGAATTAAAAAGGTGCGCGTTTTTCTTTCCTTAGCTGACGGTATTCTAACAATTTTAATTTCACTTATTTTTGAGTCATTGCTTGTTTTGGTAGAAAAAGCGGAGTTTAACAACAGAAAAATATGATTTCTCACCTACACTCAATTTGCTTGTTGTGATATCATGTAATTCTGAGAGCAGATAATATTCAATCACCTTCGTATGTTTGAACCTGACACTCCGCAATTGCATAGTGAAAGGGAAAGCAAAAAGGCCAAAATTTTAAAAGTATTTAGAGATTTATGAGTTTTTGTAGATTAGTGGTTTCTTTTTTTGTAGATTTAAGGGTACCTGATGTAAATATGAATATATAAGAAATAAAACAGGATTTCTTCTGCAAACTATTTAATTTTATTCTTTGGTTATTAATTTCGGGTTTTTACACCCATCTTCAGACCAGCTACAATTAATACAAATCAACAATTAGTACATGTGATATTTTTATAGGTTAGAAAATTCTTTGTGACTTACCGTTAATGACATTAAAGAAATATTGCGACATGTTGAAACATTGTGTGAAATTATTTGATTTAGGTGATATTATATGAAAAATATTAAAATGATGAGCGTTGTAATTGAAGATTAAATGTGAAAATTTGTCAAATGAAATTAAAAAATTAAAAAACTAAGATTCCCCGAGAGCTACAGGTGTTGAAACGTTGGCGAACTTAACACAACGGGTATATGTATGCGTTTGACATCATCAAGTGTGATATTAGCAGCGAGCGACTATTGTTTGACTTATAATATTGCTGAATTAAAAGTTTGAAAAGTAATATATAGTATAGGAAATATTATTATACACTATAAAGGTTACAATAAATGAAATTCTGGTAAACCTGGATAATATAGTTTTATTACTAAAACACTTGTATGACTATCGATTTCAAACCTTCAAGGTTCATCTTCGGGTCACGCTACAGAAATCAAAGAAACAACATTACCTAACTTAATAAACACTCTCTAGCAAATACTTACAGTCTGTTAGTTACTATTGAAACACAAAACCGCATATGTATAAAGTGTCAAGATGAAAAGTTAGGCTATGTGCGTGGTTGAACCTTAAAATAAAGTAAACAAATATATCACATCCATAAAACTAATCACAAGTTGCGACAACAAGAACTGACGATCTATCTATCAATTACAATGCAAATATAAAGGCCAATATCCTGCTTTAATTACAAATTCAATCCCAATCTACTTCACAATCACGTGCAAATACAACGTACGTCAGATGTCAATGGAGGCGTTCAGTGTGAAGTTGGTAATGCATCAATTAAGAGGCAATCCGTTATTCAGAGTAGTAATTAGATACAAAAAGTAAAATGACAAAACAAAATCGAACAAAACATGAAAAATTAGAGTCGAAAATAAAAATATATAGATCCATTCCAAAGGACACTGTACACTAGTAGTGTCAATTGAAAAGTTGGACCATAGATGTCACCACCAAGCGAAAGTCACAATTAAATTCAAATGACAATTCAGCACCAGGCTATAATAGATACCTTGGACGAAAACAGGGTTGTATTTACATTAAAATAGGTATTATATGAGTAAGGATATCACCGAGACAAATGCATGAACATGTAATAACCTCGGAAATCGGTTACGTTATTCAGTAAATTACCATCTGTATCCTCTATCTTCCGTTTGTGTATGTGGTAGATTTCTGTCACATCCATGAGTGTTGACTTTGGGAGGCCTTTGAGAAGCTTCATGTTTGCGATATTGAACTTATGTCCCTCTGAGATCATGTGTTGGTAAACGGCCGATGTGTTTCTGCTGACATGTTCCTGGAATCTAGTTTTTAGGTTTCTACCACTCTGTCCAATGTAGTAATTCTCACAATTCGTGCATTTTAATTGATAAATGCCACTTTTTTGAAGTGGTGGTATAGGGTCCTTGTTGTTCAGAAGGATTCTTTCAATACTGCATGTGGTAGGGTGTGCTGGTGTAATGCCGAACTTTGTAAGAGTGCTGTTAATTTTCCGATGTAGGATTGGATGGTATGTCAATTTCCTGAAAGTATTTTTAATTTTGGGGTGTGGATATATCTGCTTGACAACGTCCCTCCATTGTAATTTTTGGTATAATTGGTTCACAGTGTCGTTATTGTGGCCATTGTTAGCTGCTATCGTCCTGATTATGTTTAACTCGTGTTGGTATTCTACTGGGCCCAAAGGGGTGCTAATCAGTCTATCCAAATAGTATCGTAGAGCTGCCAATCTTGTGTTGTGTGGATGCTGTGAACATTGAGGTATTATCGTGTCAGTCGCTGTTGGTTTACGAAAGATTTTGAAGCCAAGACTGTTGTCATGTCTCGCTATTGTCAGATCTAGGAAATTCAACTTGCGTTGGATTTCTCTCTCCATAGTGAATCTAATTTTACCCAATTGGTTCATACTTGCAAACAGGCTCGTAAGTTGTTGTTCGTTATCCTCCCATATGATAAAAATGTCGTCGACATATCTTCCCCAGTATCTGATGTTCCTACTCTCCGGGAGTTGAAAGATTCTTAATTCGATCATTTCGACGTACAGGTCTGCCAACAATCCGCTTATGGGTGATCCCATGGTCAATCCGTCGGGCTGAGTATATGTTGTGTTGTTGAAGACAAAATGGTTCTGTTGAAGGCATATCTTAAAGAGGTCCAGGAGGTCGTTTATTTGGGTGTTTGTTAGGTCACATGTATTTAAGAATTTATCCAGTGCTGCAAGGGCATCACTCCTAGGGACATTCGTGTATAGGCTTACTATGTCGAAGGACAAAAGACGTGAGTTTGACGTCAGCCACATTCTTGGTTCCATTGATGAGATCAGTCGTATTCCTAATTGCATATGTGGATTTGTATTGTAAACTCGTCAAAATTAACTGGTTTAGTCGTTTTGAGAGTTTATCTGCAGTGGTGTTAATTGATGTAACGATTGGTCGAATGGGAGCATCAGTCTTATGTAGCTTGATCAAACTATAAAGTCTCGGTGGAAGTGGATTCATTTCGCGACAGGATTCTGGTGGTATACCTAGTTGTGTTAGAGTATCTCGTGTGCCTTCCAAGATTCTCCGGAACTTCACAGTATAATATATCATCAAACGAACTATAAAGGTTATTATAAGAAAATATCAAAAAGGTACATAATAATAGTATGGGAAGGGGGGGGGGGGTGTATGTAGGAGGTAAGCGCCAGTCAAACATTATTGATATGAATTCGGTATAATTGAGAGCCGTGCATTGTTGTAATCTCATTCAGGAGTCTGTTATCTTTTTCTGTCTTGGTTTTTTCAATGTGGTAAAATTCATAGTGTAAGTGTCTTAACCCCCCCCCTTTCTGAACAAAGAGCGCGTTCTGAGGGAATCACCGCTATACCTACTTCCCCAGATAGACACTCACGTAGTAAACCCAATTTTCTGTGTGCTAATAAAACAAATTCCCCTAAACAAAACCAGAATATTTAGCTATGGCACGTGATCAAATGAAAAGATAATAAAGAGGAGTGAATATTACGAATAGGACACCCTTGTTATGTACGAATATAGCACACAGAACGTTCAGGATCCAGCCGATGAATGTCAAAAGAGATATACTCGCTTACCTTTTGGGAAAAATTCACACACAATAAAATATAAAAGAAAGACAAAGAAAACAATAATTTATAGTTATATATGATTTATTGAAGAAGTTATCTTTAGTTGTAATATTTAATTATAGTCGTTGAAAATGGGTATTTCATGTTTGTGGTAGTCAAAACTTAAAGAATTTTTCTTTAGTTGAACTAGTTGATTACTGCTGTCAATATCTTCTGGATACATATATTTGTGATTTCAGTTGTAGATAATAGTAGTTTGTTAATTTGGGATTTTTCATAATTGTAAAAGTTGGTATTTGTTTTTGTAGTTTAGTTGGCTTGTTTTGCCATTTATGTTTGATCGGATATTTTGTATTTGTGGGTCTTGATGTAGCTGGAAAAAGAACATTGTACGACAACACAAACTAAATATGTTCGACCTTCAAACATAAGTGTATAAATGAGTTGACAAAGCAACAATAACGAAACTTATAAATGAAAAACGTCGCAGAGGTACTGACGGTGTCAGCCCGCTGGTTATAGCTTTTAGGTGCTTACGTTTTCCGCTCCTTTCGCCCTACAACTTTTCTCATTTGTTGTCCTCGTTATTGTATATGAACGAAAAACAACATTATTCAAAGGTCGAATGTAATCAACAACTGATAATAAATTAATAAAGCATTACCAACACCAAACAAGCAGCAAAGAACCAGGTAAACACAGTTACACCATAGGTAAAGCAAGATAAATGTTAGCCAAACCACAAACAAGCAACAACAAACAATATAACTATATAAAAAAAAATAAGGTGGGGGCGCTCTAGGTGTCAAAAACCCCACAAAAACTTTATAATCACCTAGAACCCATTATGACTGTTATAAAATCTTTTCTCAAACCAAATTATAAAGTTAATACAAATAACAATCGTGACTCTGAACAAAACGACACAAACTCAATAAGAGACATATCAAGAAATACATTTGAAATAAAGGGACTATATTGATAACGCTTATTTGTGTGGTCAACTTCGGGCGCGAACACAGATATCAATCCTGACGCAGCACAACTACCCGGTTAAACAATAAATACAAATTCTGAACTATGCCTTAGGATATGCTTACGCCGTAAGATACAGAAACAAGAGAAAGAAAAGGAACTACGACGCAGCAAATTCGTGTCCTTTAGACATGACGCAATAACGGTTCAGAGATGAAATTAATAGTGTAAATTACAAACTAACATGACCCAACACGTTATCAAAATAGGACAGACATACTATAACAAATATAAATGGTATTACCTGTAACGAAACACAACACAAACTTTTAAACAGAGACTTTCAGCAGCTAGCGATGCACGCAGTGGTAGGTACTTTCCAACGGCTTCACCACGAATGATCCCCGATACCATCCCGCTGCCTTGTTCTCTACGGTCGCAGTCTGAGCTGGACTTCCCCTACTTAACTCACAACGGTAAACAACGTTTCGCGCAAAAGATTTAAATTTTGAATTTGAATTGGGTTCTTACAGACGCCCCTCAGAGTCTTCGGAATGAAAGAAGACTTTGTCAAGAAGTCGTAATGAAAGATCGGAGACTCTTACATTCATAAGAACATTCAAATTCCAATTTTATGAAAAATAAATTAAAATAATTAAACTAGTAAAACTAAATTTACATAGACTAAAAATATAATAAAGGGTGTTAATTCTCACAAAAACCTGCATACATTGATATGGAACTTGGAAATAGTTAATACAAGATGGCGGTGGTTTATTTTTTTGTCTTTTTAAGTTTTTTTTTAAATTTTTTTTTTTTCTTCCCTTTTCTTTTTTTTTTAAGTTTTATAAAAATATAGTGAACAATAAGAAAAAAAAATAATAATAAATAAAAAAAAAAACTTCTCAGATTGGTCGAGTGTCCAAACACCAAGGGTTGTAACGGGCCAATGTTCACACAAATAGTTCTTGCGCACCGGGCAAACTCTAGCGTATACTAAGCAGTTGTAGTGTCATAGGTAAAACTTTGTCAAGTGGAAGCATGGGCAGGCGAACTTAACATCCATAAATGGTGGAGGTGACGGTGGAAACAGGCAAGTGGGCGGGTGTAGAACGTTCTCCATTATGGGAGGTCTCACATCAGGCGGTGAAACAGCTTAAGGTTGGAAATATTGTAATTCCCTTTTCGAATTTCAGTTTGGGGATCACAAAGTGTATAAACATTCGGGTAGGGTTGGTTAGTGATTCGGTATGGACCCGAATACAGCAGGCAAAACTTGGCTGTTCTCTTAGCGGCAGCATCAGAGGTAGGTGCTTCTCGTAAGAGAACATAGTCATTTACATGGAGGGCATCTAAGTAGGTCTTACGATGACGTTTGCGTCCTTCCGCAACCTTTTGTAAATTTACCCGAACGTTTTGACGGATCTCGTCTACAGACAGTCGGTTAGGAGATGGGATTATAGAGTTCACCCATCGTATGAAAGGGCTATCGGGATTCTTCCCATAAAGGACTTCGCAAGGAGAGTAGCCTATACTGGAATGAGGTGTACAATTAAATAATAGTTCCATCGAAGGCAGTATTGTATTCCAACTGGTGTGGGAGTCATGGCAGTAGGCTCGGAACAATCTTCCAAGTTCTTTCATAACCCTCTCGGTAGGGTTCGAACCTGGGTGCCGAATGGAGGAAAAAGTAGCCGTTATGTTATTCTTCTTCATAGCGTTCTGCCAATCCTTTGACATGAATTGAGTGCCGTGGTCACTTAAGATCACTTGAATGGGAATAATTCTATGGAAATCTTCAGTTACCTTCTGGGCAGAAATCCTTGCTTGAGCTCTTCGAAGTGGATATAGGCGCGTATATTTGGTAAATGTATCAATCACGACAAATATATAGGAGACCCTGCCTCTTCCTTCTGGGAGTGGTCCAAAGTAGTCCACTGTCACAAGATCACCTGGTTTATCAGCGATAATGGGATGAGTCTCGCCTATGACAGTTCGGGGGGAGTGTTTGGACTTTTGGCATAATTGGCATGTACGGATGATTTTCTTTATGTTGTGTCGCAACTTTGGGCAGAAGAAAAGATGGGAGAAGATTTTATAAATCTTACGGAAACCATAATGGCCAAAATGTTCGTGGAAGAGTTGAATGGTTTTATCTCGAATACTTGAGGGAAGAACCAAAGTAAGTCGGTCATCTGGGAAACAACGATACATGACTATGTCGTCTCTGAGAGAACAGCGGAGAAAGTACTTGGCCAATTGCGGGTCATTTGGTGGGTAGCCGTCTTTCAACGCCTGAAGGAGGGTACCGCAAAAGGGATCAACTAGCTGTTGACCGGACAAATCTTCAAAAAGAGACTGTAACTGAGGTATATGAGCAGCATCCAAAGGGTAGGAAGTAACGGCAACTAAGGGACAATTAGTCGGTAATGACGGTTCGGATGCACCCGGGGGGTATCTTGAGAGTGTGTCGGCAACCACATTATCAACACCGCGAACATGTTCTATTTCGTAATCTAATTCGTTTAGTTTAAGGGACCACCTAGCCAGGCGCTCATTCAAAAGTCTACATTGCTTCAGGAATTTTAAGGCGTAATGATCGGTACGAATTACTAATCGGTGACCCAGAAGAAGGGTTCGAAACTTTTGAAGACCAAACATGATAGCCAGGAGTTCCTTTTCGGTGACCGTGTAAAAAAGTTCTGGACCTCGAAGGATACGGCTTGCAAAGGCAATAACACCTCTATCATCATTATGAGTATACTGATAAAGCTCTGCTCCTATAGCAGTTCCTGAACTATCAGTTTGTAAATAAAACACCTTGTCAAAATCTGGAAATCGTAACATAACCGTGTGGAGAAATAAAGTTTTTAAACGCTGAAAAGCATTTTCTTCGGACGCCCCCCAGTTCCACCTAACACTTTTCCCAAGTAGTCGAGTTAAAGGAACGATTTCATGACTGTATTTGTCCACGAATTTCCTATAAAACCCACACACACCAAGAAAGGCACGCAAGTGTTTTCTACATTTAGGCGGAGGAAACTCTTGGATGGCTCTGATCTTTTCAGGATCGGCAACTACTCCAGTTGGAGTTAATATAAATCCGAGGAAATGGCAGCGATCTTGGAGAAAGAGGGATTTTTCAAAATTGACAGTCATGGAAGCATCTTCCAATCGGGTAAAGACCATTTTGAGATGTTTTAGATGTTCTTCGAAAGATGCGGAGACTATGAGGAGGTCATCAATGTAATTAAATGTAAATTCTCTCACTTCAGGACCAAGAATGAGATCCATGGTACGACTAAAAGAACCCACTGCAGTTTTAAGTCCAAAGGGCAAAACTTGATAAACATAAGACCTCCCATTAAAAAGAAAACCGGTGTATTTAGTACTCTCAGGACTAAGTGGAATTTGCCAATATGAGGAACGTAGGTCGATTGTAGACATATATTTGGTACCCTGAAATGATTGGAGGATATCTTCCGGTGATCTTGGGGCTTCATAGTCGGGAACCATCCTTTGACTAAGCCACCTAGCATCTAAGCATATACGTACTTCACCATTTTTCTTTCGAACCACCGTGGCAGGACTGGCAAAAGCAGATGGTTCTCTTTTTATAACGCCCAACTCTAACATCTCATGGATAGTTCGTTCTGCCGCAACTCGCAAACTGACAGGAATGGGGTAAGGTCTCCTCATGAAAGGGGTAACATCATACATGTTAATGGTATGATAATATTTATTGGTGCGGCCAGGAGTTTTGGCAAATAACTTCCCAAATCGAACAAGTAGTGCAGAAAGTGACATACGTTCATCAGGATGGATGTGTTTGATAGATGACACTTTGGAATTGATCTCGTCAATGGAAGTCAAATTGGAGGACGGAGTAGAAACGGTCGGCACAGAAATTGTTGCCAGGAGGGGCGGAGTTTCTACTTTCACATAAGCATCACGACTTAATGGAATAATGTGGGAAATGTCATCTATTTTAATTTTTATATTATAACTGTTAAAATCAACAGTTCCTTGAACTTGGGAGAACCAATCCATTCCAAGGATCATTGGGCGAACCAAATTTTTCACAACAAGAAAAACAGCAGAAGTGTTAGGACCTCCAACCAATTGGAACTCAATGAGGACTTGGTACTTTATCCTACAACTCTGATGTCCAGTGACACCTCTAATAAAAGTATTACATAATGGTAATTTAGGGAAGGTCATATCGAGGGAGGAAAAATTTTCTTCGTTGATGCAACAGACCTCGCTACCAGTGTCTAACAAGGCTGGGAGACAGAAATTTTGTACTTTAACTAAAATATGGGGTAAAGTAATACACGGATGATGACACGGGGACACTCCTGCAGTATGGAGGATAAAGATTGGTAGTTCGCCGTCAGGGTTTTGTTGTTCGACCAAAGGCAATGGGGTCCGTGGGGCGTGTATATCAATAGGTGTAACGATACCATGTTGATTTGATCCTAGTCCCATATAAGGCTTCCATCCCATTGAACAGAGAATATCGAAACCAGGGCCGTATACATCTTTTAATTGGTTCAATGGCAGATGGGGCATTAAAAGATAGGGAGGAATAATATTAGGGGGCGCAGAACTAACAATATCAGCAGGTTGTATAGTCTCAGCAGTAAAAACATGGGTTACCTCAACAGGATTGAAGGTTTTGGTCTTAGGGAACTCTGTACACCTTCTTAACAGTTCCCGTGCTGGTTTTCCGAACGAGAATGAGTCCCAGAGTAGTTCCTACCAGGAACTCTCTCTTGACCAGCATTGAGATTTGTCGTGGAAACGTTCGGTGGATCAGTGGGAGAACGTCGATCCTTATTTGGATTCGAGGGTTTACGAGGACGATCATCAAAGCGACGGCGCTTGGGAGCCTGGTCTTCGCTCTGTTCTTGCAAGAATGATATAGCTTCAGAAACAGAACGATCCGTTCTTGGAATTGCTTTCCACAAAGACCGAAGAGGTGCAGGAAATAAATCCATCAGGTCTGCGACCATAACAGATTCTGGCAAAGGGAGAGTCAGATTGCGTAATAATTCTACGCGTTGTAAGAAAAAATCGGTCATCAAGGTACCACGGCTGGGGTCATATGGCGAAGCAAGAGTACGGGAGAGTAATTTTCGCTGGTAAGCATGAGACCAGTAATGCTCGATAAACTGCTTTTTAAAATCGTCAAATTGTTTCCATTCTCCACGGCAAACAGTAGCCCATAGCTCCACCTTCCCTGTGAGGCAGGCTATGACTTCGTCTAGCTTGTCTACTGGCTGTTCCTTAAAGCGGTTAAAATAAATTTCAAACTTCTCTAAGAACCGGATAGGGGTTTGAAAATAGGCATCTCCATACGTTGGGCGAGGGATTGCTGGGATAGATGGTGCTCTTGAATTATTGGAGAGTGACAAAGCAATATGTTTCCACTCCTCAGCAGCATTTGCAGTTGATGTGTTTGCCACCAGGGATGGATCATGATTGACAGAACGAGAGCCAACAGAAGCAAGTAGTTCAACGGCAGGGGACGTAAGAGATTGTGGTGGATTAGATACCAAAGATGAGATTGGTGTGAAGAAGAGCGGGTTCACAATAGATGCGGACGTCCTATGAGACGATATCACTGGGCTGATAGGTGGTACCGACATAGATAATGGTAGAGGGGGGAAGGTCATTTCTGGTACAGAGGACCTTGGTGCGATGGGTGGCATTGACGGTGCGGCGGGTATCGTTGAGATAGCCGATGGGTAGGTGGTCGACGACATTAAGGGTGCCGATTGTAATGTCGTGGTAGTTGAACCAAGGGCGTTAGACGACACGGAGGGTAAAGTTGCGACAGTCGAAGGAAGAGGGTGGGATGTCAAGTGAGACAATAAGGCATTGGTATCAGCCAATTGTCGCATGACAGCTTGTAGAGCCTCGGATTGAGACTTGACAGTGGTTTGTAGCTCATCCATCTGTTCTTGTAGGCGTTTAGCCGACATTTTTGGCGTTAAATAATCATTCTTACTCATAACAGGACTAACGGGTTGTTGGGGTTGGTCGTCCAGTTGGCAGAGAGGTTTGGCAGGGTCCACTACTGAGTCTCGTCCGAGAGTCGAAGTACGGGAATCTGGTCCAAGCAGACGAAATGGTGTACTGGTGTTATTGAGATCTCCTAGTTGAAAGGACTTCTCTTCAGGCACGCATACAGAACGACGGTAAGGCAACTGTGGCTCATCAAGGGCTGGAAGAGACATCTCAGGGGAACGCCCAGATAATCTGACAGGCCAATCTGACTTATCAGGATTGTCTCGTAAAAGGGATTTCCCGTCCTTATCCATTCCTGTAACGAAACACACAAGAGTACGACTGCTAACAACTATCAAACTCTAGAGTACATCTCTACACAATCAACAAACTGAATCCTGGTCACGGCACCAAATCTGTAAGTGTCTTAACCCCCCCCCTTTCTGAACAAAGAGCGCGTTCTGAGGGAATCACCGCTATACCTACTTCCCCAGATAGACACTCACGTAGTAAACCCAATTTTCTGTGTGCTAATAAAACAAATTCCCCTAAACAAAACCAGAATATTTAGCTATGGCACGTGATCAAATGAAAAGATAATAAAGAGGAGTGAATATTACGAATAGGACACCCTTGTTATGTACGAATATAGCACACAGAACGTTCAGGATCCAGCCGATGAATGTCAAAAGAGATATACTCGCTTACCTTTTGGGAAAAATTCACACACTATAAAATATAAAAGAAAGACAAAGAAAACAATAATTTATAGTTATATATGATTTATTGAAGAAGTTATCTTTAGTTGTAATATTTAATTATAGTCGTTGAAAATGGGTATTTCATGTTTGTGGTAGTCAAAACTTAAAGAATTTTTCTTTAGTTGAACTAGTTGATTACTGCTGTCAATATCTTCTGGATACATATATTTGTGATTTCAGTTGTAGATAATAGTAGTTTGTTAATTTGGGATTTTTCATAATTGTAAAAGTTGGTATTTGTTTTTGTAGTTTAGTTGGCTTGTTTTGCCATTTATGTTTGATCGGATATTTTGTATTTGTGGGTCTTGATGTAGCTGGAAAAAGAACATTGTACGACAACACAAACTAAATATGTTCGACCTTCAAACATAAGTGTATAAATGAGTTGACAAAGCAACAATAACGAAACTTATAAATGAAAAACGTCGCAGAGGTACTGACGGTGTCAGCCCGCTGGTTATAGCTTTTAGGTGCTTACGTTTTCCGCTCCTTTCGCCCTACAACTTTTCTCATTTGTTGTCCTCGTTATTGTATATGAACGAAAAACAACATTATTCAAAGGTCGAATGTAATCAACAACTGATAATAAATTAATAAAGCATTACCAACACCAAACAAGCAGCAAAGAACCAGGTAAACACAGTTAAACCATAGGTAAAGCAAGATAAATGTTAGCCAAACCACAAACAAGCAACAACAAACAATATAACTATATAAAAAAAAATAAGGTGGGGGCGCTCTAGGTGTCAAAAACCCCACAAAAACTTTATAATCACCTAGAACCCATTATGACTGTTATAAAATCTTTTCTCAAACCAAATTATAAAGTTAATACAAATAACAATCGTGACTCTGAACAAAACGACACAAACTCAATAAGAGACATATCAAGAAATACATTTGAAATAAAGGGACTATATTGATAACGCTTATTTGTGTGGTCAACTTCGGGCGCGAACACAGATATCAATCCTGACGCAGCACAACTACCCGGTTAAACAATAAATACAAATTCTGAACTATGCCTTAGGATATGCTTACGCCGTAAGATACAGAAACAAGAGAAAGAAAAGGAACTACGACGCAGCAAATTCGTGTCCTTTAGACATGACGCAATAACGGTTCAGAGATGAAATTAATAGTGTAAATTACAAACTAACATGACCCAACACGTTATCAAAATAGGACAGACATACTATAACAAATATAAATGGTATTACCTGTAACGAAACACAACACAAACTTTTAAACAGAGACTTTCAGCAGCTAGCGATGCACGCAGTGGTAGGTACTTTCCAACGGCTTCACCACGAATGATCCCCGATACCATCCCGCTGCCTTGTTCTCTACGGTCGCAGTCTGAGCTGGACTTCCCCTACTTAACTCACAACGGTAAACAACGTTTCGCGCAAAAGATTTAAATTTTGAATTTGAATTGGGTTCTTACAATAGTGATCCATTAGTTGAGGTTTATTAATTGATTTAATGAGTTTCATGTTCTCAATGGCCGTTGTATGATTGTTTTCCAATAAATGTCTTGCAAATGTTGTTGTGTTCCTTCTATTTATGCTTGTGTGTTCCTTAAATCTAATGTCCAGTGATCTCAAAGTCTGTCCTATGTATTCCGAATCACAATCTCCACATGTCAGGCGATATATGCCATTTTATTTGTGGGTGTCAGTTTTATCTTTGCAGTTGTTTAATATCTTGTAAATATTTGATGTGTTGTAATTTGTGAGGCTTATGTTATGGGAGCTGAAAGTTTTCTTTAATTTGTAATTGATATTGGGGAGATATGGTATTGATATGTATTTATTCGGGGGCCTTGAGTGGGGGTAGATTAACTGTAAAATATTATTTCTTTTTATTGATTCGTGAATAAGTGTGAGCTCCTCTATTGTATAACCATTGTTTTTGCCAATTTGGTGTATTATGTTAAGTTCTTTTTGATAGGAATTTTTATGTAATGGTGTGTTTTCGAGTCTATGGAAGAAAAATTTGAAAGATGAGAATTTTATGTTTGAAGGGTGTTGTGACATTCTGGGGATGATCGTGTCTGTGGTGGTGGGTTTTCTATAGATGCTGAATTCTAGTTTATTGTTATGTCTTTTGATTGATAGGTCAAGAAAGTTAAGTGTTTGATTTTGTTCGAGTTCTAGTGTGAATTTAAGTTGTGAAAGTTGATTAATTTGCTCAAAAAAGTTGCGTAATGGGGTAAAATTTAATGTTTTTATTATGTCATGGAGAGAACGTGCCAATTTATGTACTGTAGAGGTATAAGAAGTGACGATGGGCCTGATGGGCAAGTTGTTTTTATGAGTTTTGATGAGACTGTATGCCAGTGGAATTTGGGGGTTTTTCTGAGTTACCTGTGCTTCGTTAAAACCAAATTGTGTCAAAGTATCTTTACATTTCTTTACAGTATTTTTGAAATATTGTGAAAATTTAGGGAGGGGTTTTTTAATAAGTGGTGTGATATCGTTTTCTAAGTAAAATTGGAGAGTTTTATTGACATATTCGTCTCTTTTGAGAAGTACAATTCCTGCATTTTTGTCGGGTTTAGTTAATGTTAAATTATTCTGTGAGATTTTCTGTTTTATAGTTCTTAAAATGTTTGACTGGTGCTTACCTCTGAACGTGTGAATCCTTTTTCCGAACATGGAGCGTCGAAGCAGAGGTCGAATTTCTTCTTTAATTGTATTCTTATTGGGGTGGTGTTTTAGGGCTGCGTCGATCTCGATGGCAATGTGTTCTGGTGGTATGCTGTGTGGTGGAGCATGCTTATGGCCGATGCTGAGTAAGTCCAGTTCACATTTTTCGAAGGTGACCTCTGTAAGGTTGGTGAATCTTGGATGGAATGTGTGTGGTTCCAATTGTGGATCTGCTGTAGCTGTAGTTTGTCTCTTCTTTGATATTATGAGCCTTTTCAGTTTGTTATTCCTCTTGCCGTCTGCTTCCATGTTACGTTGGGACAGTTCTTCTTTTAGTTTTTCGGAGATTGCTTCGTATTCGAGTGGGTGTAAATTGTGGTTCAGGTGTCTATGTAGAAATTTCAGTCGTTCGTCGATGTTAGTGAGGATTGTGTGCTGCTTACTTGTACTAAATTTTCACAATATTTCAAAAATACTGTAAAGAAATGTAAAGATACTTTGACACAATTTGGTTTTAACATAGCACAGGTAACTCAGAAAAACCCCCAAATTCCACTGGCATACAGTCTCATCAAAATTCATAAAAACAACTTGCCCATCAGGCCCATCGTCACTTCTTATACCTCTACAGTACATAAAGTGGCACGTTCTCTCCATGACATAATAAAAACATTAAATTTTACCCCCACTTATGAACTTAAAAATTCTTCTGAACTCATAAATAGAATCAAACATATAGAAGTCCCTGATAACTCCATTATGGTTTCTTTTGACATAACAAATCTCTACACAAACATTCCAAAGTCTGAAACACTCAAAATTATTAAGAACTTTTTAAGTCAACCTAAATTCATGCTCTCACATAGCATATATGACAACACAGTAGATGATCTTGTAGAGCTTTTCCAAACTATTCTGAATCACAATTTCTTCCAATTTAATAATAAATTGTTTAAACAAAACAAAGGCCTTGCAATGGGAAACCCCTTGAGTGGTTTGTTTGCATCCTTCTATGTTAACCATTTAGAGAATAAAATTATGGAACTATCGTTAAGTAATCTAGTGACATTCTGGGGACGATACGTGGATGATGTCTTTTGTATTTTTAAAGGCACTTCGCAAGAATTACGCAACTTTTTTGAGCAAATTAATCAACTTTCACAACTTAAATTCACACTAGAACTCGAACAAAATCAAACACTTAACTTTCTTGACCTATCAATCAAAAGACATAACAATAAACTAGAATTCAGCATCTATAGAAAACCCACCACCACAGACACGATCATCCCCAGAATGTCACAACACCCTTCAAACATAAAATTCTCATCTTTCAAATTTTTCTTCCATAGACTCGAAAACACACCATTACATAAAAATTCCTATCAAAAAGAACTTAACATAATACACCAAATTGGCAAAAACAATGGTTATACAATAGAGGAGCTCACACTTATTCACGAATCAACAAAAAGAAATAATATTTTACAGTTAATCTACCCCCACTCAAGGCCCCCGAATAAATACATATCAATACCATATCTCCCCAATATCAATTACAAATTAAAGAAAACTTTCAGCTCCCATAACATAAGCCTCACAAATTACAACACATCAAATATTTACAAGATATTAAACAACTGCAAAGATAAAACTGACACCCACAAACAAAATGGCATATATCGCCTGACATGTGGAGATTGTGATTCGGAATACATAGGACAGACTTTGAGATCACTGGACATTAGATTTAAGGAACACACAAGCATAAAAGAAGGAACACAACAACATTTGCAAGACATTTATTGGAAAACAATCATACAACGGCCATTGAGAACATGAAACTCATTAAATCAATTAATAAACCTCAACTAATGGATCACTATGAATTTTACCACATTGAAAAAACCAAGAGAGAAAAAGATAACAGACTCCTGAATGAGATTACAACAATGCACGGCTCTCAATTATACCGAATTCATATCAATAATGTTTGACTGGCGCTTACCTCCTACATACACCCCCCCCCCCCTCCCATACTATTATTATGTACCTTTTTGATATTTTCTTATAATAACCTTTATAGTGTATAATAATATTTCCTATACTATATATTACTTTTCAAACTTTTAATTCAGCAATATTATAAGTCAAACAATAGTCGCTCGCTGCTAATATCATACTTGATGATGTCAAACGCATACATATACCCGTTGTGTTAAGTTCGCCAACGTTTCAACACCTGTAGCTCTCGGGGAATCTTAGTTTTTTAATTTTTTAATTTCATTTGACAAATTTTCACATTTAATCTTCAATTACAACGCTCATCATTTTAATATTTTTCATATAATATCACCTAAATCAAATAATTTCACACAATGTTTCAACATGTCGCAATATTTCTTTAATGTCATTAACGGTAAGTCACAAAGAATTTTCTAACCTATAAAAATATCACATGTACTAATTGTTGATTTGTATTGATTGTAGCTGGTCTGAAGATGGGTGTAAAAACCCGAAATTAATAACCAAAGAATAAAATTAAATAGTTTGCAGAAGAAATCCTGTTTTATTTCTTATATATTCATCAACAACGGCAAACTAATGGATGCATTCATTGAGAATATTGATGTAAATATGTTTGCTGCTCTATATTTTTCGTTACTTTGTAATCTGTCAGAATCTCCTCATTTGGCCTCGTCATTTGTAACCTTAAAATTTTTTACAACCTCTTCTCCTTGAATGACCTCAGGACAACTTTCCACAACTCGGGCACAATATAGAAACATTTACGTAACTACGTTTATGACTTCACGCCGTAGTCGACATGTGTTAATGTTGTCAGACCTACCTGAAGTCTCTTTATATATATATATATATATATATATATAGGAACAACTTTAGGGATAGTCGTTAATAAATTTTAAAATTTGAAAAATAAGTGGCGCTCCTAAATTGTTCAAGTACAGGTACAACCTACTCTGGTAAATTGTTTTATATACCAGTTTCTTTCCCCGCCAAACTGTTTTCCAGATAGTATATGTCACACTAAGCAAGTTTAGTATATACCTATTTATTGTCTTTATTCCTTAAAATTTACAGCCATTTGAAATAATAGCAAATTTTGTTTTAAACAGCTTTAACGCCCTTAGGAAAAACCCAATGAGTCGACACGAAACTTTTTCCTCAGATCGACATTTACTTGTAGAGAAACAAACCTCTAAAAGTTTCATATATATTTTATTTTGTTCCTACTATTGTTTATTTAATTTATTTTTAATATTTTCAATTTTTCACTTAAATTTATTTACTTTTATTACTATTATGAGTATTGCTTATGTTCTTTCTTCGTTTTTTGCATTGGTTGATTTGTATTGTATTAGTTATTTTTCGTTATGTTGTTAATATTTTCAACGGTTGTAACTTTTTAAGGATTTGAAAAACAACTAGGTCCACATAAAAAGTTTTACTGAGAATAACATTTACACTCTAAAAATTATTTTTGTGGGAAAAAAAGTGGGACAGCTTGTATATTAGTATCGGACCGGGCCGGGTCGGGCCCAAAGTCGGGCCTAAAGTCGGACCGGGCGCCCGACTCGACCCAGAAGCCCGACTCGACCCGAAAGCCCGACTCGGCCCGAAAGCCCGAGTAGGCCCAAAAGCCCGAGTCGGGGCTTTTTAATAACGAAATGCCACTGTTAAATCACGAGAACTATCACATTTTGGTGATTGTTTACAAAATAATAAGTTTTTAGGTTGTACATAAGTAGGTATCATAACTTTCTGTCATCGGTAGTTATCATTTAGAATTTCCCGCTAAAATAAGAAAATATAATTTACCATTTTTAATTACGTGGTAAGTTAATAGTTGAAATTAATAATTTTAGTTTTAGCAGTTATTTACCAAAAAAATAAATTAATTACCGAAATTTAACATTCCTAATAATTTTAGTTTTAGCAGTTATTTACCAAAAAAATAAATGAATTACCGAAATTTAACATTCCTAGATATAGCTAGTTATCTAAAATAATGACTTATTTACCAAACATTTTTGTTGTCATATAGCAATCATAACTTACAGTGATCGGCATTAACGTTGGTTTAATTTACCATTTTGAATTTTCAATTACCCGATAACTTAAGCCAACGTAATCTGCCATTTTTAATTTTTTAGTACGTGGTAATTTTATATTTTAATACAATAATTTTAATTTGACCGGTAATTTACTAAAAAAATGATTGCCGTAATTTAACATCTATGGCCATAATTATATACATGATGTAACATGTATGTAATTCAGTAGCCTTGTTCCCAAGATTTCGGGCAGAGTCGGGCTTTCGGACCTAGTCGGACCTAGTCAGGCTTTGGGGCCGCGTCGGGCTTCGGGCCGAGTCGGGCTTCGGGCCGAGTCGGGCTTTTGGCGGTTCGGGCCGGACCGGGCCGGGTCGCCCAGGCCGACCAGGCTCTCGGACCGGACCGGGCCAAACCAGGATGTCGGGCCGGGCCGGGCCGGGAAGAAAATCATTTTTCCAACACTACTGTATATGTAATTATATCATATCGCGTGGAACCAATTAATAGTAGACAAAACATAATGCTTGTCTGTAGGTGTTCCATTTAAGGGGTACATACCTCCGGGCGAAATGAAAATGACTGTTCATAGAAATATTTTTGGGAATTAACTGTTAAAAATAAGACAATGATATTCATTGAATGTTATTTATTGGCTCGTTCTGCACAAAAAAAAATATATAACATTATTTTTAATTAATACCACTAGTTTACAAATTTTCCCTGTTTTTCAATACACCATGAACCTAACTAATATCAGTGCAATAAAATGAACAAAAATATATCAAACCCATAATCGAAAGTAACTAAATATACGGGTGATTTATTTTAATCAATAATTTTATACAAAGTTGAAATGTTTTGAGAGGTACAAGCGATCAAGTTGCAGTTTGAACCGGAAGTTGATGTTACTGGAGTAGATATATAAGGGCACTTCTCGACCCACCACACCCACCACATTTACATAGGAAGCTATCCCCTCCACTTTTCTGCACGAAGACGACCGAGCCCAAGTTAGCCGATCTGCCGAGCGCGGTCGAACACAGTAGTTCGGTCGCTCACCGATAGATGGCGCGTGAGCTCGCTCAGTACACGTAGTTCGGGAACTTCACCAATAGATGGCGCTACAAAATTTAAATTTACTAAAAATTTCAAATTTTCGCGTCAACCCCAGGTCCGCCAACCCCAGACGTACCAACCCCACGCGCTAAAACGGCATGTCGACCGACCGCCATATTTTAAACGACGTCATCTTCTTGAACACATTTATTTAATATATTAAATTGTACCGAGGAGCGCCATCTACCGACCAATTACCGAACTACATACTGAGGTTGGGAACCACGCTGAAATTATAATAGTTCGGCACTTCACCAATAGATGGCGGTAACCGTTTGCAATAAAATGTGTAAAATCTGAATATCTTGTTTTATTTAATAATTTTATTTTAATTAGCGTAGATAATATTTGTTTTAAAGCTCCCGATATAAACAAATTAGTTTCAAAGGTAAGTAAGTAAAATTCTAGCTGTTTTAAAACACTTTTCAAATAATGTGAACGTCATCTACAATCTCTCAGTGGTCGCGTTCACAACTAAGTGGGTTGGATGAGATTTCAGAAAGTATCTCATTCCCATTCATAATATGTGATGCGGAAAGCGAAAAAGGACCAGTTGTCGGCAGAGATATCAACTTTGTTTTAGTGTAAAAATATTCATAATTTACTCTTTTACTAAGAAAAAACAATAACTCAAATTTGAATTTTTGAGACAACTGGTCCCTTTTCGCTTTCCGCATCACATATTCAATACCGAAAAATATGCTAATTGACGCTCCCGTGTCCAGTAAAAATAATAGTTCTTCATGTCCCTGACGTATCCTAATATAATTTAAAGAACTAGTTGAAATCACGTATTCTACATTATTATCTGTATAATGGAGGCGCTAAGAGTATAAATGGAGGCGCTAAGAGGATAAATGGAGGCGCTAAGAGGATAAATGGAGGCGCTAAACGGATAAATGGAGGCGCTAAGAGGATAAATGGAGGCGCTAAGAGGATAAATGGAGGCGCTAAGATGATAAATGGAGGCGCTAAACGGATAAATGGAGGCGCTAAGAGGATAAATGGAGGCGCTAAACGGATAAATGGAGGCGCTAAACGGATAAATGGAGGCGCTAAACGGATAAATGGAGGCGCTAAACGAATAAATGGAGGCGCTAAGATGATAAATGGAGGCGCTAAACGGATAAATGGAGGCGCTAAACGGATAAATGGAGGCGCTAAACGGATAAATGGAGGCGCTAAACGAATAAATGGAGGCGCTAAGATGATAAATGGAGGCGCTAAGAGGATAAATGGAGGCGCTAAGATGATAAATGGAGGCGCTAAGAGGATAAATGGAGGCGCTAAGATGATAAATGGAGGCGCTAAGAGGATAAATGGAGGCGCTAAGAGGATAAATGGAGGCGCTAAGATGATAAATGGAGGCGCTAAGATGATAAATGGAGGCGCTAAGAGGATAAATGGAGGCGCTAAACGGATAAATGGAGGCGCTAAACGGATAAAGGGTCTCGGAGGGTCCAATGAGGGTCTCGGAGGGTCAAATGAGGGTCTCGGAGGGTCAAATGAGGGTCTCGGAGGGTCAAATGAGGGTCTCGGAGGGTCAAATGAGGGTCTCGGAGGGTCAAATGAGGGTCTCGGAGGGTCAAATGAGGGTCTCGGAGGGTCAAATGAGGGTCTCGGAGGGTCAAATGAGGGTCTCGGAGGGTCAAATGAGGGTCTCGGAGGGTCAAATGAGGGTCTCGGAGGGTCAAATGAGGGTCAAATGAGGGTCTCGGAGGGTCAAATGAGGGCCTCGGAGGGTCAAATGAGGGTCAATATACAGGGTCTGTTGTGATTATACAGGGTCTGTATACAGGGTCTGAACCACGAATTTCTTATGTTTGATTTAATAGATTAAGCAGTAATAATTTAAAAGTAAACGGTAAGTATATTAAACCACTGTTGATGGTGACGTCATGACGGTTTAAACTTTGAAATTTATCCTTAATGGCGCGAAAATTTTAATTTGATCGGTTCGGGCATGCTCTGTAGAATTTTAAAATTAGACCGAATAAATTTAGCGCGAAAACTTGATTTAAAACTTTAAAATTTATACCGCGAGTAAATTTCAAGAGTTATTTTAACATAATCTACTTGTATTACTCTAAAATTCCGTAAGAAGTATAATTTTAACCTAAAAAGATGTCTGCTCAAGAAGATGACGTCGTTTAAAATATGACGGCCGGTCGGCATGCCGTTTTAGCGCGTGGGGTTGGTACGTCTGGGGTTGGTGGACCTGGGGTTGACGCGAAAATTTGAATTTTTTAAGGTTGGCGGGAAAAATTTGAATTTGATCGGTTCGGGCGATCGGCGTTCGGCCATCATCGGGTAAGATGGTGCGCGCGAAATTCAAATCCGAATAAATTTGATGTGAAAATTTGAATTTGATCGGTTTGCGCTTGAAAATAAAAATCGCAGTGCGTTCTCTCTCTAACAGCGACGTGTGAGTCATACAGTCCAGGTTCCAGCGTTCGGGCGCGCTCGGTTTGAGTCGTCACGCATGCGCAGTATGGTGGCGTAGAATTTGGAGGGAAAATTTGAATTTTTTGGGGTTGGCGGGAAAATTTGAATTTTTTGGGGCTGGCGGAAAAATTTGAATTTTTTGGGGGTTGGCGGGAAAATTTGAATTTTTTGGGGTTGGCGGGAAAATTTGAATTTTTTGGGGTTGACGGGAAAATTTGAATTTTTTAAGGTTACCAGGGAAAATTTGAATTTTTTGGGGTTGGTGGGAAAATTGCGCTTTAGCTTGCTTTCTTACATCAATCTTTTCACATAACAATTTTGTGTTGGTATATAGTAATAAATGGTCTAATTCTAATTTTAATTCTTTTAAGTTCTCTAAGACAGTTTTAATTTAAATATAATCAAATACAGATTACTCTTAAAAAATTTTAGCTGTCTCTTCGCTTTTTACTATCCTATTTGCTAAAATTACTAAAACCAAAACTCTGACTGTGGTTAGGATGTTTTTAGATCATCGAAAACTTTGTATTTAGAATAACATTTTCTGGGGAAATTAAAACTCGCACACTGTATCACCGACCATTTTTTAATTCCCTATTTCCCATTAATTTTAGCATTACATTGTTTATCTTTAATTTGGAGAATTGCTTACATTCATAAAAAGACGAGTTTAACGGAAAGTTTTTAAGCCTACGGATAAGTCATCTGGTGTGTGCAACTCTATTCGCTTTGTTGTGTCAACATATTCTAATTTATTTACACATGATGCGAAGAGAGCGCTAATTGAAGCACCTGTGTCGATTATTAATTTCAATATATTATTTGAATATTTTACTGATTGTCTGATGAACCGTTAAAATTTCCTCGACCTCGTCGTATTTTCACATAACAATTTTGTGTTGGTATATAGTAATAAATGGTCTAATTCTAATTTTAATTCTTCTAAGTTCTCTAAGACAGTTTTAATTTAAATATAGTCAGAACCGTTAAAATTTCCTCGACCTCGTCGTACATTGTAATTATTTCTTTGGAATCTACCGTTATTTTGCCCTCTAGAATAATGATGTCTTCTAAAATAATTTTGTCCTCAGATTTGATTTTGCTCTCTAAAATTATTTTGACATCTGAACTGAGTTTGCCTCTAAAATAATTATTTCTATAGTTTTTATTAATAATAATAATAATAATAATAATAATAATAATCAGTTTATTGTTCAAACAGTAACACAATTAAGACAATTCAATTAAGTATGTGTATTGTTAATATTTATTTCTGTTTCTGCGGACACAGCATTTACTTGCGGATCACGACCTCTGTTAAACTCGCGCTGAGGTTGCAAATAATTGTTCGCTGGTGTATTGCCATTTCCGTAATTTTGGTTCTGTCTTTGATAGTTATTTGTGAAACAATTTTGTCTGTTACCTCGATTATTATGATTTGAATTAAATTTCCTGCTGTTGTTAAAACCATTACCAGAAGAATATGGATAATTCTTCTTATGCATAAAAAATACATTAGAACTATGTGGCTTGTTCTTTTCCTCGTCTAAAGCAACAGTAATCGTTTCTTTTAATTTTATGCAGTGTCTAGCTTTTAATATTGTTCTTAAATCATGATTTCGAATACAAATCGGGATCAGCGTCGTCAGTCGTGCTCCACAAGTAAATGCTGTGTCCGCAGACACAGATATAAATATTAGCAATACACATACAGAACATAAGTTTTTTTTTGCGAATAATAATGTAGAATACGTGATTTCAACTAGTTCTTTAAATTATATTAGGATACGTCAGGGACATGAAGAACTATTATTTTTACTGGACACGGGAGCGTCAATTAGCATATTTTTCGGTATTGAAATTTGTCAAAGGCGAATTTAAATTTAATATATGTGATGCGGAAAGCGAAAAGGGACCAGTTGTCTCAAAAATTCAAATTTGAGTTATTGTTTTTTCTTAGTAAAAGAGTAAATTATGAATATTTTTACACTAAAACAAAGTTGATATCTCTGCCGACAACTGGTCCTTTTTCGCTTTCCGCATCACATATTATGAATGGGAATGAGATACTTTCTGAAATCTCATCCAACCCACTTAGTTGTGAACGCGACCACTGAGAGATTGTAGATGACGTTCACATTATTTGAAAAGTGTTTTAAAACAGCTAGAATTTTACTTACTTACCTTTGAAACTAATTTGTTTATATCGGGAGCTTTAAAACAAATATTATCTACGCTAATTAAAATAAAATTATTAAATAAAACAAGATATTCAGATTTTACACATTTTATTGCAAACGGTTACCGCCATCTATTGGTGAAGTGCCGAACTATTATAATTTCAGCGTGGTTCCCAACCTCAGTATGTAGTTCGGTAATTGGTCGGTAGATGGCGCTCCTCGGTACAATTTAATATATTAAATAAATGTGTCTGTAAAAGGGTCTGTTGTGATTATACAGGGTCTGTATACAGGGTCTGTATAATTTATACAGGGTCTGTATACAGGGTCTGTTGTGATTATACAGGGTCTGTATACAGGGTCTGTATAATTTATACAGGGTCTGTATACAGGGTCTGTTGTGATTATACAGGGTCTGTATAATTTATACAGGGTCTGTATGCAGATCTGTATAATTTATTCAGGGTCTGTATGCATCTAAAATTTTAAATAACCACTCTTAATATACATTATTTGCATAAACGATTATCATATTAAATTCGCATATTAAATTAACCGCCATCTATTGGTGAAGTGCCGAACTATTATAATTTCAGCGTGGTTCCCAACCTTGGTATGTAGTTCGGTAATTGGTCGGTAGATGGCGCTCCTCGGCACAATTTAATATATTAAATAATTCTGCTCAAGAAGATGGCGTCGTTTAAAATATGGCGGTCGGTCGACATGCCGTTTTAGCGCGTGGGGTTGGTACGTCTGGGGTTGGCGGACCTGGGGTTGACGCGAAAATTTGAAATTTTTAGTAAATTTAAATTTTGTAGCGCCATCTATTGGTGAAGTTCCCGAACTACGTGTACTGAGCGAGCTCACGCGCCATCTATCGGTGAGCGACCGAACTACTGCGTTCGACCGCGCTCGGAAGATCGGCTGACTTGGGCTCGGTCGTCTTCGTGCAGAAAAGTGGAGGGGATAGCTTCCTATGTAAATGTGGTGGGTGTGGTGGGTCGAGAAGTGCCCTTATATATCTACTTACTGGTTCCAACTTGAGAAATAGTATATAGTAAGCAGGTCGTGTGATGTATAATAGAAAAGGTCTTTAAAGTCATATAAGTGGAACAATTGAATTAAATAGAACTTTATTGCAGAGAACCGTAAGATGCTGATTGGCACCAAATTGAAGAAACAAGGGTAGTGTGCGAGGCATCATAGGATAGCTTATTGAACTCATTAGATCACATTTTATATATCTTTAGTGCTTCTTAGAACAGCCAGGTAGCTACCAGAGGATTTCATCAACTAAAAAAAGAATATTAAATTATTATTAAACACTTTATTAATTATTTATTAATTATTAAATTATTAAACACTTTTTCGAAACCTGTAACTTTTTAAATAATAGTTCTAGGCAAATCAAATTTGGTATGCTTTACGGGCATATATTTAACTAAAGGAAATTACAAAAACAATGTTGCAACTCTTCGTTACTTCTAACTTACACTTAAAAATGTGAAGTAATAACGTAAAATAAATTGGAAAAAATGTCAAGTATGCTTTGAATTCACGTTTGAAAGCCTACTAAAGATGGAAAATGAATTCAATTGTCAATTTTCGTTGATTCTTGAGCTTAGCGAAGTGCAAGTTGCTCGTGCTGTCGTTCTTATTCAGCATGGCCACCCTATTCGACATGTTAGCAGGGAGCTTCGAGTTTCTCCTTCTGTTACTCAGCGTTTATGGAATCGGTTTTGGAAGACTGGCTAATAAGAGCTGGCGAAGGTCGAAATCGAAAAACTACTCAAAATCAAGACCGATTTCTTGTCCTTTCTTCCCTACGTCAGCGTACTGCCACAGCACAAAACCTAAACGACCTACGACGAGCACATGGAATAGAAATTTCTGATCAAACAGATTAAACGAAGCGAATTTGAAACCAAGAAGACCTGTCCCCGCACCACGCCTTACGCAGCATTACAAAGCAGCGCGAATGAGGTTTGCTCTGGATCACAGAGATTAGCAACTTCGTCACTGGATGCCTGTACTGTTTACAGACGAGTCCAGATTTCGTTTAACTCGTTGCGGCAGTCGAGTACGTGTATATAGACGTCCTGGTGAACGCTACGCAGCCGCTACCATACAGGAAGTGGATAGATTTGGTCGTGGATCTGTGATGGTTTGGGCTGGAATCAGTATAGACAACAGAACTAATCTTGTTGTGGTTCCTGGCAGACTAAATGCCATAAATTACATTGAAAAAATCCTATTGAACACGTGTGGGCGCAGCTTGACCGACGTGTTCGCAACCGTCCTAATTCTGCACTAACCATACAGGAGCTGACATAAGCCCTGATTGAGGAATGGGAAAGCATACCACAAGAATCTCTTCGCAGACTAGTGCGAGGTATGCCACGCAAGTGTGAGGAAGTGATTCGTGCTCGTGGAGGGCATACACTGTATTAAACCTCACAAATCCACAGAAAACCCGACTGTCATCGATACTATGACAGTCATTTCCATTTTGTTTTGCGTTATTTATTTACATTTTTAAGTGTAACTTAGAAATAACTAAGAGTTGTGACGTTGTTTTTGTAATTTTCTTTAGTTTAATATAAGCCGTTGAAGTATACCAAATTTGACTATTACTACTATTATTTAAAAACTTACAGGTTCCGAAAAAAGTGTTCCCCTAATTTCTTTTTAGCAGGGTATTAAGCTTGTGTTTTTTTTTGATACCCTACATATGTATAAGCCTTGAGATCCACAGGTGCAAACCCTGCCATGGTCACAGCTATACGTTGCTTTGCGCGAAAGTGCGCCATTTTCAACAAAGTCCTGAAACTTCTTCGACATAAGTACCATGGTGCACAATAGATAGCGGTCTGAATTTGTTCACTCTGTAAAATATTCGCTGTTATTAAATTCTATTATACTCTTATCACATATCCCTACTATATACTAAAAGTCTAACACAGTCCGCGCAAGAAGTTTACGAAAATCGGCGAATCGGGGGAAAGGTCTGCTCCTCGGAGAAGCGAAAATCGGCGCCGCAGGCGCCGATTTTCCGCCTCAAATTTGATTCTACAGCGCTTAGGCCTTCGATTTCGTCCATTTTCGGCCCAGTTTTCGTTATTTTTTACCTCGATTCGGGTAAATTTATGGATTATGGTTTAGAGTGTACAGGTCAGCGCGTCGCCATGGCAACCGATCGAGGTTGCTAGGCAACGGCCGCGCGCTTCGCGACGCGGTCACCAGACAGCGGCACATCATCATGTCGCTGTTGGCATTACGCTACGAAGCAATAGATGGCGCCCCGTAACCGCTTCGAACGTTATGATCGTATCACGTCGCGCGTGTAAGAGCATCCGGGCTTTTTGTTTCCCTCTTAACGCTTCGGCGATCTACCTAGGTCGACCAGCAGGCCTATTAGGCCTGCACATTCTCCTAGTATAATGATACTATTTCACTACTAAGAGGAAAAAAAAAGATGTCACTGTTATATTTGCATGTATAAGTAGTACTATTAAATCAAGTACCAGTATATAGAGTTTATTGAGTTTATAATAAAAAAAAATTCTAAAAAATGTTCTTGAGTTCCAAACAGTAACCACATTGTACCACATTATTCGTGACCGTGCCAACTCTTGCGTGACCGTGCATGTAAACTATTTCTGACCATGCGCAGTAACTCAGTTAAATTAATTAAATTACTTCAAGCATAACTTATAAATAAAGTTAAATAAAGTTGTATTTCAAACAGAAACTGAAAAGATGACAGATAATAAACAAACATAACTATAATACTTCTTTATATAAAAATATAAATAATTTTTAAATATTCATAATTGTTAAATAAAAGTATGTAATTCTTCAATAAGAGCATGAATAATACACTGAGGTGCAAAATTAACCGGACACTTGACACAAAAATTATATATTTGGTGATTAATTGCTTTATTATAACATAACAATTAAAATCCATTTTAAAATAATGAAATCTAAGTCAAGAAAAACAAATAAACAAAGAAAAACAATAAAATTAACATTAATTGGAAATAAGAATGGGTAGGTTGTGTATGTGTATGTGTTAATTGAAGATGATTAATAACGCGTATTGCCACCACGAGCCCTAATTACGGCTGCCATACGATCAGGCATGGTCCTGATCAACGGGCCAAACTCTTCTTGAGTAATTTATTCCCATTCCGCAGTAAGGGCTTCTGCTAACATGTCCAACGTCTGAAACTCCGCATAGTGGCGGTAAACACGTCGCCCCAACATGTTCCATGCATGTTCTATGGGATTCAAATCAGGGCTTCCTGGTGGCCATTGCAACATTGTAATGCCAACCTCTCGTAAGTAAGCACGCATGACTCTCGCAGTGTGTGGACGAGCGTTGTCTTGTATTAAACGATAATTTACTCCAACAACTGGCGCAAAGGGTAATAAATGTTCCTCTAAATATTGCTGAATGTAGCGATCTGCAGTAATCGTCCCACCCCGGATTCTCACTAGCTCTGTATGAGCAGTCAACGAAATGCCCGCCCACATCATTACACCGCCTCCACCAAACTGCACTCTTGGTGACAAACAGGCTTCAGCAAAACGTTCGCCAACCCTTCTCCACACCCTGTCGCGACCGTCCGATGTGTATACTGTAAATCTGGAGTCACCCGTAAAGGGCACAGTGGGCCATTCTTCAAAACCCCCAGTCAGCATGTTCCTGTGCAAATTGCAAGCGCTGTCGCCGATGCTCTACGGTTAAAAGAGGTCCTGTTGCAGGTCTTCTAGACCTCAGCCCACATTCGTATACACTGATATCATGTTGTTATGGACGTCGTTCAATCTTTGCACATGAGCTGATGGTGTCAGTGTACGATCACGTAACGCCTGCAATCGCAAAAAAACGATCTTGGACGGGATTGGTCGCTCTTGGTCTGCCTTATCCTGGTCTCCTCGTGTATTCTCCTGTTTCCCAAAACCTTTGTAAGGCGTCTGACACGGTCTCCTGGAAATTCCTAGCCTGTTTGCGATGTAACGCACACTTCGTTCATCATTTTGTAGCACAACAGCTTGTGCAACTTGTTCTGGTCCCATTCCCCTTTCTGATGTTTTAAAAAAAACAACAATCATCGCACAAATTAAAGCATACGCGAATAAATTTCAAAACGGCGGTATAAAACACCTTTCTGTAGGACATACGTGTTACAGCATTACTGGCGCAACTCTTATCGGATGTGCTCGTAAAACATACACGTGCGCAATTCACTATAACCAAGTGGTAACATGTTATATGCACATAATTCTTCAGTAACATAGAAATAATTCAAAATATTCAAGTGTCCGGTTAATTTTGCACCTCAGTGTATTTAACTAGACTCGGCATCTTGTCCGTTTGGGCAAAACTGTTGTTTTAGCACATAGGGCATTGTTTGTCGCGTTTTCTCAGAAAAAAAACTTCTAAAAAATCTTCTAGATAAAGTTTGTCCAGGAACAGATGCAACAGTTGTTCATTACTTTACCCCAAAAATATGGCTATTGTGGATTTAACTGTTTTACGAAAATTCTTTGTTGTCTATGTTTTTCTTTGTTTTGTGATTCTTCAATTTAGATGCATTTTCGTATGTATAAAAAAAAAGCAATCAACGCCGCTATATCTATTATTTCCATTAATAGTCTAAAAGGCCATTTCTTGGTAGCATGAACACATGAATATCCGCTTGTCATTTTATCTTCGGTATCCACACCTCCTTTAGTTCTATTATAGTGTAGATTTACTAAAGGTTTTCTATTTGTGCGTTATAATTTTCCATTGATCTGTGTTGACAAAAACAACCGTTTTTCTTTTCTTCGGGAAGTAGGAGGAGAGGGTCATGTTACTGGGAAAACCAGAAAGAGCAGGATATTCTTGTGCGATTTGCAAGAAATGCAGATGGATTTCTTTCTTGTTGACTCTCAACGTCTGAATAATTCCACTGCTGGTGGGGTAGATGTAAAAAAATATCTGTTGAGACTCCTCACCAGCTTCTAGAATAAAGTCTTGTGAAGTCTAAAACCACTTTCTGGCCTTGATTGACTTCTCGTTGATTAGCGACCATTCCCGTGTACTCATGACTAATCAAAACGAAGGAATTGTCAGAGTTGGAAGAGACCCAAATTTTTGTCATACCGACCAGGTTTACTTTTCATGTATGTATACTCTAAATGGGCATGTACCTTTATATACAGCCAATTTGTCATCAACAGAAACATGGGTGGATAATTATCAAAGCATGTACTCGTAAACTCATCATAGGTACGTCAAATTGCCTGAAATGTATCATTTTGAATTTACCATTTATCATTATTATTCTTTGTTCTAAGTTAATTTATTGTTTAGCCGACTCATCGTCAAATCTCAAGTGCCAGTATAAATAAGACATTATTTTATCGATAAAAAATATTTTGTGATCCCGTAAGCCGTTGCCGTAAAGCTTGTAGAACGAAGTTTTATTGTCTGTTCTGTAAACTTTGTTCTTTACTTGCCCTGATAGGAAAAACTCTGAAGATGACACAATCTGGAGATCTCTTCTCGTCATTCAATAGTACTTTGCTAACTTTGCTAACTCTTGCGTGACCATGCCTGTACACTAAGCATTTCTGACCATGCAGGGCAGCTCAGGTACCCCACATTCAAATGATATGTTGAACATTTTAGCTCCACGATGAAAGTGTTCAATTAATTAAACAACAGCAAGCAGGCCATTCTAAATAAAGTTGTATATTATAGTTCATTAATATTCATAATTGTTAAATAAAAGCATGTAATTAATAAATATTTAACTATACTCGGAATCTTGACAGTTTGAGCCAAACTGTTGTTTTGCTTCTTGTCTGTGTAAACCACAAATGATAGTTTGAAAGGTGAGCGGGTGGATATCTTTCTCGCACTGGATTTCGTATTTGGAGTAATAGAGACGGTGGTTGCGTTATGTCCGTGATGGAGGATGGCTCTGAAGCTGAAACATAAGTTTTCATGGGTTTAAGGATCTAGGGATTGATTCTCAATGGTTTCTGCTGTGTCCATATTTTCTTCTGGTGGATGCGCTATTTTTCTACTAGGGTATGTCTCTGTCGCATTTGGTCGGCGTGTTTTCGGCGCTTTACTTCGTCGACGTTGACAATATAAGGTGCCGTTTGCTTTATTATCTTCCCTGGAACAGACCCCTTTCAGAGTGGATTGTCTACCCACAGGTCGCTGCTTTCGTTAAATGTCCGTTCCTTGGTGTATTTCTTGTCATCATGTTTCTTCTGCTTCCACTGTTCCTCTTCAATGCATCAGATTACGTCGTGCTGAATTTGGTCAAACACAGTTCTTAACTTTCTATAAATTAACTATATCTAATTATAAATACATAATCGGTCTCAACGTAAAATATATGTGTTACAACGTGTCTCTCGGCGTCGGTTACTTCTTCTTCTACGGTTGTTATTCACTCGCATGCCGGTCGGTATTGCAGGTTGCTGTACTACTAGGTTTCTATACCACAATATGTACGTCGTATGGCGTGTAATTACCATTTAATTGTATAATTCTTTCCGCTTTAGTTAACTTTTCGTTAAATATCAAATGCCTGTACAAATCGTTGTATCCATTTCGTGACATTGCAGCAGTAAAAAATTGGACCTTAAACAGTTGGTTTTCACTCCGCAATTGTGTGACCTTCAGTTTTCTTCCCCGATTCCTGCAACTTGCAACAAGTACAGCAATAAAAGCGTATTACTCATCCACAGAGACACTTTTACAATCTATCTCTGTCGTCGGGATATTATCGTTCCACTTTACGGCGTTCGTTCTCTGCTAAATTTGCAACATATGACTCAATCCGAAAAACGTACACACGAATAGCCCACTGGTTGGCATCATTTTTATTATTTCAATTCGAATATTTTAAATCTAGGAAAACATCGTTACAAAATATTTTGTGGCCCCGCAAACAAGCTGTTGCCGACGCCCTGCAAAGCCGGCTGCAGAACGAAGGAGAAAATTTGATTTTTTCTGATTATCAATATCCGTTTTTTGTGGTTTACAAAATCGATTATGGAATAGACCGGGTCATCTAAAGAGTTGGCTCGGGTTCTGGGAAACGCGCTGAACCAGCCTCGCTCCGGTTTTTTGCACTGCGCTTTGGTCTAGGCAATAATGAATCAAGTATGTACAGTTTTATAGAAACAGATTTAATTAAGTTGTAATAAAATCTTGGCACTTTGGAATTGTGTTCCTGCCTCAATGTCACATACATGCAAATATGGCAGTGACTATTGTTTTCTTCTGAGTAAAGGATTAGTTTTATGACTCTTAAGTATCGGGTAGTGTTTCTTACCTCATATGATAGCGCTTCTCCTGACAATGTAATCAACCAAATTTCAAGCATAATGGGTATAATGTATTGGAGCTCTCTCACAATTCCAGAAAAACTTGTGCTCTGAAACAATATATATCTTATTCCTGGACTCATAAATTGCGCTCTTAAATTACCATCAACATAATAAAAATAGTGAATGTGGAGTAAGCTTGAGTAATAATTATCATTGGTAATAAAATAAACGACCAATAGTTCTCCATTTTTGAGCAAAAGTTTGTTAATCTATTTTGAAATGTCACGACGTCGACGAATTCCTTCACGATAATTGCTGTGTAGTCCTTTGACTGCATTGCGGCAGTAATTTCATTGTGTATTTCTATTTCATTTGCTTTCGTATTGCTGCAAGCTAACGATTCCTGAAAAGTACTAATCAATTCATTGTTTACGCCGTATTTCAGCAAACTCCTGTAGCATATGTTCTCGAACTCCCATGCTGAAAATGTGCAAATTATTCAATTGTTTTCACCACTTTCAATTGCTTAAAATTAACGCTATCGTTTCGCTACGTTACAGGTGTTAATGAAGGCGTGGTAAAAACAAAATAAAAATTAGTCTTATATATTATATGATAACTAACTTACCCAATATTTTGAATTGTGCTGATGTTGTGAGGGCTAAGAACGTCCAGAATGTGTCAGTTGTATTCATCGTCAGTACCATGACGGCCTGGCAGCAAATTTGTAGAAGGTAGGTAATCTCATAGTACGGAGATTCCTCCACATTGTAAGGATGCCACAAAGCCATTGGAAGTGGACTACAATTTGTATTACTGATATAACTTACTTGAATGTACAGAAATCTAAATGTATTAAGGCACAAGGCGTAAATACGGTAAGCACTAGTTACAACAGTAGAAGAGCTTGCCAATAGTACGTTTTTAGTGTGTGGATAACACCCCGGTCCATGGGTTGTAGTTTCGAAGTCGTATTCGGAGGCATGAAAACCAATTTAATGGACTGCAAATGTTCAATCTTTGGACGTGCTGGGCAATTGCGTTTTTTTCTGGTTAATTCGGCGTCCCATTCGCGTACATAATTTGTAACGCACCTTCGTCTCTGGTTCGGTGAAGAAGCGTTACACAATAAATATAACAATATTAAACCCTGTTGTAGGTAGCTCGTAGGTCCTGGGTTCGTCGGAATAAAATACGATGATTCAATAAAATAATAAATGTATTGTTCACCATTAATCATTTACATACATCAAGAAAAATACCATAAACAGGAAATAGTGGGTTTCGGGTATGTGTTTTCTTCGGCGGCGGGGTTCGGGTATTAGTGGAACTAATCGATACAGGAGCCAGACTAACGGGGCGGGAAAATATTCCCGTTTCGGTGAGGACGGAATTTGATAATAATTAATAACTTATATCTGGAAAAATTAACATATCTGGAAAAAACTAACATCTGGAAAAAAATATATATCTGGAAAAAACTACCTCGCCAACTACGGCCAGCAGATGGAAGCAGTTCGATATATTATCAACATCATACAAGGGGCCATCGGACAATACTTTGAGTTCTAACACCAGCATGCAAAGGGCCAGTAGGGAGGACTCTGAGCTATTTTACCAGCATTCAAGGGACCAGCGAAAATATACTGAGCTGTGAGTTCTCCCACCAGCTACAAGGGGCCAGCAGGAAGACTGATTTCTAGAGGAAAATACGTGGGCTTATATACCGTCGAAACGACCCCCACTATTCACGAAACAAGTCTGCTGGGTGGCCGGTCGGCGTGGTTAAAAACATGATCCGTGATTCACATACCAAACCAGTCTCGGAACTAGTTTACGTATCGGACGTTCAGACGATTTCAAAAATATACAAAAAGTGGATTCTCCAAAATAAATGCACACAAGTAAAAGTTATACAATCAATAAAAACTTATTACTAACAAAATAAATATGCATTTCTTTATGACGAACGGTGTTTCGTTACAAATTAATAAAAATGTCTCGGATGTCATCCAAGCTTTGGTATTCGCGCGATACCTTACAGGTAAGGTTTTAATATTTTTAATACACCGTGGTTTCTGACTCTTGCCATTTACCAAAAGTTTTTGTGTTTCCGCACCTGACATATTCGCGCATAGCAAAAGTTTAAAGTTTTATCCGGAATTATTTTATAAAAAAGGCCAGTTTCGTCGGCATTGACTACATCATCTTTGTGGTATTGCTGCTTTATTGTTGCCCAAACAGTGCTAGTCCAATTCTCCACAACTACGGTGTCTACGGCCGCTGATTCACCGACAATTTTCCCGCTGCAGCTATTATGACGCGCCTTCCATCTGTCTATCCAACTATCGCCGCATACAAAATTCGTTTGGAAATTTTTCTCCCAAACTCCTCTGCCTTTATTTTTAAAATGGCCCCAGAAATCGTAACATTATTTGAACGTTGTGGAGTAAACCATTTTAGAAGCATTTTGTCCACATCATTATGGGAAGAAGCTCCCAGTTTCTTAGCTTTCGAATTAGTCTTCAAACGATTTTAATAATTGCTCCCATAATTGCTTTTTTCCAAATCGTAGCAACCGTTGATTTATTTAAATGCCGCTCACGACATATTGCACTCTGTTTTTTTCACTTTCCATTTCGCGCAATATTTCGCACTTTTCCGCGATGGTAAACGCCTACCGTTGACGGTTATCACTTCCGGCTACCCTTTCCGGTAAACTCCCGTAAAAACAACGAACGCACGCGTAACCTATACCAAACTGTGTCAACACGCAGTCTGGTTCATAACAAAACGAGTTGGCAACCCAATATAAATAAATAAATAAAAATAAAAATATATTTATTGAAAAGAATTGTGTACATTTAACTTATATAACGTATTATAAATTCATTTTCACAATTCCATCAACCGTATGGTATACTTCGGCTGATGCCGTTCTTCCAGTATACCACAATGAACAAAACTACAAAATCATACATAGCACCCGTATCGGCTGACCTACAAATCCGCCGCCACTCGCCGCCTCCTCCGCCGCAACGCCATAGCATAACAAAAAAAAAGAGCCACATTCAACAGCCATCCAACAATTCACCCCTCAGTTCCATCCGATGGATTCGCTTTTTAAACTGATAATCGGATGCACACACCCCCACTCGTTTCAGAATAGAATTAGCAATTTTAGTGATTTGATAAGAAAAAGAGTTTTTAAAGAATTGAGTTTTATGTGAAGGAGGAGCTAATAAACCTTTGAATCTGATGTTGAGAGTATGCACATCCGACCGATATCTTATCCTGTCAAACAGGTAGGGCGGTTTCTCCGTCAATAGTATCTTTCTGTAAAGGGATGATGCATGTACCAGGCGTCTGGTACCCATGTTTAGCCAATCAATTTCCCTAAGTTTGCAAGTCACGTGGTCCCTTCTTCTCAATCCAAATATTAATCTCACACAAGAATTTTGAACTTTTTGTATTTTTTGCTTTAGTCGAACAGAAAGAAACGGAAAGTATAGGGCATCACCGCAATTAAAATGTGAAATGACCATACTGTTGCAAAGCAGGATTTTTGTCTTTCTATTAATAAACTGACGATTAGCGTAAATAAACTTTAAATTTGCGTATGCTTTCTGGCTACATTTAGTTACATGACCTTCAAATTTCAAATTTTCATCAATAATAAGACCCAAATTTTGTACGTTTTCTTTAATTGGTACTATTTGATCGTTCATTTTGATCCGTATTTTATCTCTTATTCTATTTCTAACATTTTTTGGACCAAACAGAATTAAATCAGTTTTTTTCTGGATTAATCTGTAAACCATGCTGAGCAGAAACGTCAATTAGAGCCTGCAGATCCTGGGACACCCTGCCGCAGGCGTCATCTACCTCACATTCATTGAAAGACAAATATAGCTGGCTGTCATCGGCATACCAATGCACAGCAGCGTGCGAAACACTGTCTTTAAAGTTGCTTGTGTATATACTATATAATAGTGGAGACAGAACCGAACCCTGTGGACAACCCATGCCATTATTAAGAACTTCTGAAGCGCACCCGTCAGCGAACACAAATTGCTCCCTGTTCGACAAAAAACTGGCTTTTAAACTAATAGCGAGAGGTTGAAGACCCAAGTAATGCAAAATGTCACACAACACCGAGTGGCCAATCCTGTCAAATGCCTTAGAGTAGTCCAAAAGACACAATAAAGTTACTTTTCCATTATCGGTTGCTCTCAAAATATCGTCCACTATACTAATAAGAGCAGTCGTGCAGCTAAACCCCGTTGTAAAACCCGATTGAGTGCCCGGTAGCAAATTGTTTTTACTTACATAAGCATTTAACTGCATCCATAATATTTTTGCACAAACCTTGGATAGTACCGGCAGAATGCTCACCGGCCTCAAATCATTGAATGATGTCGGACTACTCTTTTTCGGCAATTGCAAAATCATGGCTTTTTTTCCATGACGACGGGTACTGTCCCGTACCTATACAACTATTCACTATATCTCTGATCTGAGGCACTATATCTGGACAACACAAATGTAATATTTGGTATCAACACCATCATGACCACATGCCGTGCTCTTTATTGATCGAATTGCTTGTTCAACATCAGTGTCATTCACAAAGTGAAATGTAAATTGAGCATTAGTTTTTGTATTTGATCGGTAAAATGTACTGAGATGCACATTGTTGGTGACACTCGAAGCAACATTTGTAAAGAATGCATTTAGTTGGTTAACATCCAATAGATAGGCCGAAATTTCATTTTGCGATTTGTTAAAAATGTCTTTTTCAGCGCGATCCAAGGATTTCGATGCTGCTTCAATTGATGGTCTAGATATGCCTTTTTTCTCTCTGTCAATAGCAGCCTTTACATAATTTCTCAGATCTTTATAGTATTGCCAGTTCGTGTCCGTTTTATTTCCCTTATACTTTTTGAGCGCTCCATCTCGTAAACCCTGCATTGCCTTTACCGTATGCGTCAACCATGGAGCCCAAGAACGATCAACCCTTACTCGTCTTATCGGCGCATGCATGTCCACAAGTTGTATAATGTTATCAATTAGGAATTTTACCTTGTCATTCACGTCATTGATATCAAATATTTGAAAGAACGGACATGCCGACGGGTCACAACTATTAGCCGGGGGGGTTTACGTCAATCGCAATGTGGTGCGTAACACAACGTGTTGGCAACCCTATATGCATGCCGATGGTCCTCAAATGTTCGCTATAGCCCGATGGTTTCCGACAAATTGCGATATAATTTGGTTCGTTACATCCGACGTTTCGTTATATCCAGGTTCGCTATAACCAATGATTTTAACCATTGCTTTTACGGGAAATAAAACAAAACATGATGCTTGTTGATCATCTAATATTCTAACTGTTCATGTTCGTATCGGTTCAAGTTCCCAGATGTAGATGTCTTTAAGAATTTTGTCAGTCCATCCCAAGTTCTTAATCACTGAGGTTTGCGCTTGCGATTTTGAAATTCAGACGGTTTTTTTTGAAGACATGGAATTGTATTGTGCCACCAGCTATCAAATAACTTAAGCCAGCGTTTCTTTATCTTTTAATATATGCAGGATGACTGATTTCTGATGATTTATTTATGTTTGTTCCAACCTATTTCTTATGCAGCTGTGTCGACGGTGTCTCTGACATGTTGCGCCCCCTGCGGTGCTTACCGCCTAGCGTCGGCCCTGCATAGCTCATCCAATAAAACGTTGACGACACACATCGCGACGTGTAGGAGACCCGTATTATTCAGAGTATTAGGCAAACCACTTACATCAGTGTTACAAAATATATCAATTTTCCTTCCGAACACATTACCACAGTCGAAAGTCCCTCATCTATATATCAATTTTTATTTTGGGCTTATTAAGAGAGTCAAATATTTCGTTTAAGTCTAAAGGCGATCAAATGAAGTAAATCACAAACAATGGTAAATTTATGGATATGTTGTTGTCTATGGTAGGATACGCAAGAAGAATTTACAAAATGTTACTATAAAATAATTGTTTTACTCGCAAAAGTCAGATGCTGGTAACATACTTACCTTTTCGTACTAGATAGTAATGGTAGAGTCATATACAGCTGTCCACCGCCGAATGCAATGCTAAACCAGACCAAATAACCAATATTACACATCTTGATATTCTTTTCCATAGTTTTTTCCAATAACCCAGTTGAAGTTTTGTGTTTGAAGGACTCGAACATTAAACTGACTAACTCCTCAGTTCTTTCGTCAGATGTCCAAAAGTAGCATAGCCTTATAGCTACACTGATGTAGATACCTGCGTGATGTTATATTATGAGATTCATATTTCAATTATACCTATATACATTGCCTTTATTTCACTTACTGATATTTGTAATCATTGATGACAGTTCCATGATATCAGAATTTCTATTCAAGTAAAGGTTGACACCGAACCCAGTGATGACGTAGAAACAACAGAATAAGTTCAGACATCTCCAAAAATAAAACCATACCGAATATATCCTACTAGTACGCCGCTGTGTTGATAACAAAGTAATGAACCGCATCATTCTTAGATTATAGTGAATATATCTCGGTTTTTCCATTCTTGTGATCATCAACGTACCATAAGTATGATGGTTTAACGAATTTCGAGGATTTGTTTATATAGTCGTCGCAAACAAATTAATTATAAAACTAAAGAGTCATAGGTGTGTAATTAGTACCATCGTTGTGTAATTATGGTATTGGTAAAGGGAGGTAAAAAGTGGGTGTGAAAAAATGTAATTATATGCTTGTCTAGGTTTATTCAAGTGCTATTCAATATTGATATATTGCGTTCTTTACTAAGAAAACATGCAGCGTCGCCTTAGTGCAGATAACGTGTGATTACATATTAAAAAATCATTTAATATTCTTTGCTTATCAATTGTGTTACTGCAGCTTATGGTGTTTAATAATAATATACGTCCCGGTTACAGCCCCGTTACGACTTTCAAACTTTGGACAATGGCAAGATCGATCGCGACGTTTTTATGCAAGTGGACATGCCTATAGTAATTTTCAGAAATATTCCAAATGACTATTTGATTTCAGCTGTTCTTTACAGCATATGTTACAGTAGGGCGGGCCAAAAAAGTTGCGAATTGGGGAGACTAAAAAAGGGGAAAAAAGAACATAAATTGGCTTATATATTGCCTTATATTGTCGCTCATGCGCTCTAAAGTTTGCCAAAATTTGGAGAAATTCTCATTTTTATGATATTATTTATTTTCTTTTTGCCATCAAACACGAGGGATAAGTGGTGCCTGTCAGAACAATACCGCCCTCCAATGGTAAAGTGCCGGATCTACATCAACGATGGTTTAAAGATATTTACAGTTTTCTATTAAGTATCAATTTCAAACAAATATGCGTTAATTACTTACACATACTTTGTGAATACGTAGGTTAGGGTAAATTGCTTATAAATAACAACAATTAAATAGATGTTATATAGAAATATAAAAATTAGAGCGAATAAATGTAGATGCCGCGTTCTTCCCTAGGATAGACCAAGGTAAATATTCATAATAAACCTATTTAAAACACCGTATCTGAACCAGGTCTGCGGTCGTCCAACGGTAAAACGCCGTATCTATATGCACAAATGCACTACATTTTTTCTGTTTCAATGCAAAAATCATGCACTTTTTACATTTTTACCATTTGCCCTTGCCTAGCATGTTTAGTATTTGCCCCGGCTATGCCTAATGATGTATATTTCGTATTTTTTTAGATTAATTAGCAAAAGACTAGCGTACCTTCCTTGTAGTTTTTAAATGAATTTTCAAGTAATAAGAAGTTTAAGTTTGCACGAATACATTACATATTATAGTAAACGTATACATTTAATTCATGACGGAGATTAAAATTGCTATAGGCTTAAGATATATTTAATTAACTTAACTTAACTTAACTTAACAACAACTTGTCGATAAATAACAGATTTGAATGAACAACAATTTAACTCAAAGACACATGTGAATAACCTATATAGAGGTATGTATATTTTCATCTGCATTAATTAACATGTTCTTTTCTAGTTTCTTTTAGACTGTCTTCATTTGTTGTATAATAAATTGGTTTTGGCAAATTACTCCAAAACAGTTTTGTGTTTTCTTTAAGTATTATTCTTACATTTTTAAAACGTTTTATTTATTTCTTTGGTATTTCCTCTTGGCATTGCTTTCCTTGATGGACGCCGCATTCCATCAGCTTTCATATTCGATGCTTTCAGAAAATTTAAATCCAGATATTCGTCTTTTTCATCGTGCGATAGTTTGAATTTTACAGTGACACAAACCTCGAATAGCTTTTAGACGGCCTTTTCATGTTATTGCGGACGCATAATCAACCCAGTTCTGAAAATGTCTGAACAATCAATCCATTTCTTTGATATTAGCTTTTTTCGTGTTTGCGTTGTGGACACAATATATAAAATCTACAAAGTCATACACTTTTCAAGGATATTTCTACTTGGTGATGGAAACTATCGGCACTCATGTAGCTGTGGTCGGGTTCGAAATAATAAATATAGAGTTCCTCAATAAATACCTGTTCTGAATTTACTACAAAGGTTAAAAAACTTAAAAATCACCAATTCTAATTTTGAGTAGAACAATAGGGTATTACGGTGTTTTTGAAATTGTCATTTTTTACAAACTATAGGTGCTACTGTTTGCTACTTCACAAGTAAAATATCAAACATTGTTTTAAATTAAGAGAAATCGTCGTTTGAAGTTTGAATTAGGATTGGTCTTTGTGACGTCACAAAGACCGCTCAAAGTGAGCGACTTGACAACGTTGCTATATCTAGGGTGCACGTAGTAAATTTTGGTCTTCTGTTGTGTCAACGTTAAGAATCGCTCGTTTCTTGACACCTGCTTTGGTTATTGAGGTTATATCAAACACTTGTTCAAAATGTATAAACTCCAACGCCGACATTGTTCTGTGCTGGGCTGTAACAGCAGTAGAATAGTAACTCCAGGATAAGATTTTCTTTACATTGCCGACTAGCGAGATGAGAGATGTTTGGCTTCAAGCTTTGGGAATGACAAAATCATCTCTCCAAAAAGTTACCTTTATTCGTTGTCAAACAACAGGGTCGCCAACCGTCAACTTGGCCGATCAGCTGTTCGAGAGCTGTCCGCTGTTGCCAGCGCTACTAGGGATCGGTAATCATCGTGTATTTCCGAGGGTGGTCGGTGAATTCAAACAAAATGCGCTTTTAATGGCAATTATCTCATAGAAAAACTAAGTCAAAAAGCTCATAGCTTAACTATATGAATCCTCATAAATTATACAATAGGTTAAACCGAATATATGCTTAAGTTTTGACATGACCGGAATACCCTATTATCTACCCATAAATGTAATTCTTTTGTATCTCTCTGTGTGATAAACGAAAAGCATAAAAATAGCGAATGACTTTTTTGTCATCCTGAAATGCCTTCGTACTATACACAGGCTAATGGTGGTTATACAGATTTTTCACCCAACGGCGTAAAAATTACATCTTTAACAGTGACACCTGGCAGCATTATTACTTTTTGCCAGTCGACTGAAAACTAGCAACGTTTCTCCATTTTTTTTGTTATTGGCGTGTTGCTCGTATATTTGGCGGGCTCTTGTATACGTTTTTATGTACATGTTTTAGATTTCACCAAACTTTATACTTATCGCAGTTACTTATATTCGGTAAAATCGGTGGAATTAAGCTCATTATTTGAAACACCACCAACTTTCTTTAAATTGCTCAACTTTCGAATAACATTAAAAGCATTAAATTTAAAATAAAAATAAATTTAAAATAAAAATAAATATGACTAACCTTGGCATTCAAACGGCACTAGAAGTATTAAGTTACTAAATTCTTGTAAATTTGCGGGTTCCGTGTTTTGAGAAAACATATTCGTACGTTAACCGGAGCGACACTGATTGTTCACTCAATAATAACGAATATACAACACCAATCAGAATTCTCAAAAAAAAAAAAACAAGATGCCTTGCACTTACCACGCTTTTCTGTACTATTATATCAAAAAAAGTGCACATACGGCAAAACATCTTAAAATTTATCGAATGGGGAGCTTCTTCTGAGAAAATATATCTTTTAGAGTACAAAAACATCTATTGATGTTTTTGTCTGTTTTGGACCATTCATTGTCGATTTCTCGACGCCGGTCAAAGCATTTTTTGTGTGTACCCGAAGGTATTATTTACGAAAGGAGTCTGATTTATGACATCGAAGCAGCCGGTCGAGGACCAATGCAGTCCGAAAAGCAGGTAACGAATGGAACAAATTATTTAGAATTGAAATAGAAAGATTAAAAAATATTGAACACAATAAATTTTTGTCAGGAAAAGAAATCACATACCCAAAGTTAAAATGGAAAATATACCAGAAAATGATATTTATTTCTGTGTTATTGAAGAAATGCAAATGCATATCAATACATTAACCATCCGTTTTATAAGATTACTAATGAAAATTAAAATTAATAGCAATATTAAATGAATAATTAATTATCTCTTTCTATCAGTTACAAGTTATTTCAGTATTATCAGTCTGAATCTATTGTACCGTTTTGGTACAGTTTTTGGATTACTTGGACCGCCTGAAAACTACATGGTAAATAGGTATTATTTTACCCTCATTAATGGGGAATATCGCACAGGAGCTTCTCGTACATTGGCGAAAAGAAATATGTATTCACTGTCGACAGACAGTCAACAGTCATTCTTGTTTTATCTTTCTCGACAATCGCAAATTACGACAGCGATCTACATAGGGCAATTACTAAGTTATGGATTGATAATATCGTTGTTACATACCTGTATACAGGGTTAGCCACAGTTACCGGAGCTGGTAAATAATTGTCCAACCGTAAACGTTTTAAAAAAAAAATAAAACAAAAGTTGGTTGATTTTAAACAAGCTATCGTCTATATGTTTAATATACAGAGTGCTTATTTTATTATGGAAACTGGCAACCTTTCCTTTTTCTAATGGAACACATATTTTTTAATTTTTTTAATTCTAAGATTAATTCCAAGATTGATTTGTAGGTATCATTTTTTATACAATGCATCATTTTGGAGTTATAAGCAATTAATCAAAACTCATAAACTTTTATTTTAACTAATCATGTACAAAATAACAGAACAATTAAATAGAATTAAATTAAATGTTCACATAGCAAATTAAAATAAATGTAGGAAAATATTCAGTTTCAAAGTTCAGGAGTTTTAATTAATGGTTCCTACAAAAAATTGTTAGAAATAACCTTAGTAACGCATCTTCTTCTTCGGTGCGGTGAAGAAGCGTTACACAATAAATATTTTAATATTTAATCCTGTTGTAGGTAGCTCGTAGGTCCTGGGTTCGTCGGAATAGAATACGATGATTTAATAAAATAATAAATGTATTATTCAGCATTACTCTTTTACATACATAGAGAAAAATATACTATAAATATGAAATATCGGATACGTGTATGTTATTTCTTCGGCGACGGGGTTCGGGTATTAGTTAACCCTCTCAGGACCAATGATGCCATTTGTTATCACGTTCTACTTCTGTATTTTAATACTGTATCTAAAGTCTAGTAATGTAATTCGGCATAATTGTTAGTGAAATAAGCATTTTTACAAGTGGCAACACTGTTATATCTTGACATTTGAACTATTTTAAAATTATGTTGGTGATATTGTGACTGCGGCCGTTGGGTTGACAGTTGGGTGCAGTTGGGTGGAGACATAAACCTAAATAGGTAAGTCTTTGATGTTTTATTGCTTAGAAACAAAATAAAACCATAAAATATGTTATCATCTTAGGGGCCCTCATTGTTTCTATTTGCTAGTTTGCATATATTTTGGCAGTAGCACTAATATTAGTGTATGATTCCATTTGGAATCATCGGGCATTAGCGGCAGTTATTCTGATTTATGAGTACTAAAAAGTAGGGTTATTCGACTTGCCGCAAATTTTGAGACTGGAGAATTTCGTGCAGTGGAAAACACATGAAATGTTACGTGTTATCCTATTGCACGTGTTTATGAGTAAATGCCCAGTGCACGCCGGTTCAGATTCAGATTCTAGTAACAAATTCGACATTTTATGCTTGTTATCCAATCAGAATGGGTACTAGGTTCAGAATACCAATCGGAATTTGAACACAGTGTACGCCAGTTCAGACTGCGATTCAGATTCGGAGCGTAACAATCATTCCTATAACAAGCACATAATAATAAAATCTTGTTGTTTAGATTGGAGACTACGCTGCGAATCTGAATCGGAGTCGGAACTGGCGCGTACTGTGCCTCTAATAAAAATGGTTTTGGAATCGGAAACTCGCCGGTGCAGACTCCGATTCAGATTCGGAGTGTGGATTTGTTGCTACGCTCTGAATCGGAATAGGAATCGGAATCTGGACTGGCGTCCACTGTGGCTATCCTTTAGTGCAAATTCGCAGCAACTAGCCGAATCAGAACCGCAATCTAATACTTACTGCAGCGTGCACGTGTACGTGTGCTAACAGTCTGATTGTAGAGTCAGGTACCAATCAGTACAGTGTTATCCTTTCCGGTTTGCTCACACTGTCGGAATCGGAATCTGAATGTGACTGAAGTGTGATCCATTCCACTTTTTACGCAATACGATTATCCTAATCTGAATCGGAAATTCAATCTGTCTGACTCGAGAAGAATCGAGTGCTCAAAGAGGCCTACACGGTATGCAAAGTAGCAAATACAGTCGTTCTAGGTTGGAATTTGTGTTAGTTTTATGAATAAACTATCAATAGATTATGTTATATTTTGTCCTAGAACATGGCATCGCGGAAACGAAAATCACTTGGACAACCACTTGACTTGGAGAAACTCACGGATGATTATGTAATAGCATTATTGGATGATTCTGATAACGACATTGAAATAGAAAATGAAGATGAAGAGGAAATTCAAGGTTTTGAGGAAGGACAACAGCAAGAAATATTTCATATGGAAGAACGTGTAGCAGAGTATCAAAATGCAAAAGAACAAGATACAGTAGAGGAAGCAGAAAACATAAATAGTAGTAATAAATCATCTGAAACACGAGGAAGAAGAAAGATACAACACAAACAAAAATGTACACCTAAATGGATTAGTGATGACATAAGACCTGTAAATGTCACTTTTGATAACATATTTTGTGATCCTTCTCATGAAAAACTTACTCCACTGCAATATTTTCGTTTGTTTGTTGACGACAGCATTATTAACAATTTGGTTTACCAAACAAATCTCTATTCAGTGCAGAAGTGTGGTAAAAACATTGATACTAATGTAAAGGAGATGGAACAGTTTATAGGTATTCATGTAATGTCAGGCATAGTTCGTGTACCGAGATACAGGATGTATTGGGCCACGGAAAGTAGGTACGATACCATTGCAGACGTAATGGCACGGAATCGATTCGATAAAATAAGAACATACTTCCATGCTAATGACAATACTAGAGCGGTTAGTAACGACAACGAGGCATACGATAAACTGTACAAAGTTCGGCCCTTCATTGACAGTGTACAAAACAACATCAAAAAAATTGAACCAGAAGAATGTAACAGCGTCGACGAAATAATTATACCGTTCAAAGGGCATAGTTCTCTGAAACAATACATAAAGAACAACTTTATTGGGAATTAAAGTTTTTGCTCGTGCAGGGGCTAGCGGTATAATATATGCGTTTGAAATATATGTAGGAAAAGGTACAGTGACTACTGAAACCGAACTGGGCATCAGTGGTGACATTGTCTTGAAATTAGTAGAAGACCTACCAAGTAATGAAAATTATAAAATATTTACAGACAACTGGTTTACGTCATATTCTTTGTTATCAAAATTGAAAAGTCAAGGATTTCAAGCCACTGGTACTGTTAGAATCAATCACATGCCGGGTTGTTCATTACAGCTAGACAAATGTCTTGCTAAGACAGGTCGCGGAAGCTATGATATGAAAACGGATGAATCCAATAACATAGTCGTAGTAAAGTGGTACGATAATAAATGCGTACATGTGGCATCAACTTATAAGGGAGTTGAACCTTTAGATTGTGTCAAGCGATGGTGTGCAAAACGAAAGCAATACATTGATGTTCAACGACCGGCCTCAATAAAGGAGTACAATATGTTTATGGGTGGAGTGGATTTACATGATATGTTGGTCGAATTATATAGAATCGATATTCGCCCCAAAAGATTTTATCTAAGGATAATATTTCATTTCATTGATATGTGCATTGTAAATGCATGGCTTTATTATCGGCGGCATTGTAAGCAACGTAATGAAAAACATATTCCTCTTCTTGATTTCCGAACACAAATTGCACATGGTTTGCTAAAAGCAGGAAAAACCAATGATAGAAGAAAAAGAGGTCGTCCATCACAGGAATCTTCAAAAAATAAGCGAAAATGCTCTTCGTCTGTTGTCGATGACGTACGTTATGACACAATTGGTCATTGGCCGCAACACATTGAAGAGAAACAAAGATGCAAATTATGTATAAAATGCTATTCCAGAATAAAATGTTTGAAATGTAATGTTTATTTATGTTTGAATAAAAATAAAAATTGTTTTTACGAATTCCACAATAAAAATTAAATACATTGTTGTTATGACTTTTATTCCCAGTGATTACAATTGGAATCATTTAAAGAAGGTGATAAAATAGGAAATTAGAAACACAAAATGGCATATACTTTTACATTAATATACACTAATTTTATCAACAACTACTAAAAAATATTGTTTACCATTTTTTTAATACTTTCATTAAATTGGGCTAGAAAGGGTTAAGCTAATTAGTAGTGATGGGCAGAATCGTATTATTTCAAGAATCGATTTTCAGTATTCGAGTGATTCGCATAATCGAATGATTTGCTTCGCGAGTTGTTCTCGATTAATAATCGATTATTAACCGATTATTAAGAATCGATTTTGAATAATAGATTTTGAATAATCGATTTTGAATAATCGATTTTGAATAATCGATTTTGAATAACCGATTTTGAATAATCGATTTTTAATAATCGTATGTTCATAATCGATTTTTAATAATCGATTATGGATAGGGAGAGTCAATGATGTAATGATGTAAAAGCGGGGGGGGGGGGTATAAAACTGATGTAAATGTATGTAAAACCGACTAGTAATAACCGATTATTAAAAATCGATTATTAACTTACGATTATTAAAAATCGATTATTAAAAATCGATTATTCACAATCGATTATTCAAAATCGATTATTCAAAATCGGTTATTCAAAATCGATTATTAAAATCGATTATTAAGAATCGACTTTTAAAAATAATAATCGAGATATCTCGATTATTTCAAGAATCGAATATAATCGATTTTGTAATCCGAATGCGCCCATCACTACTAATTAGTACTGGAAACGGGACGGGAAAATATTCCCGATTCGGTAACGGCGGAGTTCGCCAAAATAGACTGATCTCCAAAACTAACTTGACGATTTTGGGAATTAGAGGCAATGGTTAAACCCTTTCTGCCTCGCCTTGATGCACTGATCTCCAAAGGGAAATGCTCGGGCTTATATACCGCCAAAACGACCCCCACTATTCACGAAACTGGTCCGTCTGGGCTGCTCAAAAACATTATACGAGAATCACATACCAAACCAGTCTCGTAACGAGTTTACGTATCGGACGTTCAGACGCGTTCAAAAATATACAAAAACAGGAATCTCCAAAATAAATGTACACAAGTAAAAGTTATACACTCAATAAAAACTTATTACTAACAAAATAAATATACATTTCTTTATGACGAACGGTGTTTCGTTACAATCTTAGAATTAAAAATAGTCAGAATATACAGTATGTATGTTCTATTTGAAAAAGGATATGTTACCAAATTTCAATTGCTTGTTCGACACAAAAAAAAGTTTTTAATTTACTTGTTCGCTAGGATATAGGCAAATAAATATTGAAAATATAAATCATATAACGTTGTGACGTCTCGCTGTCGACATGCAATTGTATTTTATTGATAATTAAAGATACGATATTTTAAACAGAAGATATTGTCTGATCAGAACAAAAATTTGCAGTTGGGAAGGTGGTATGGGTGGACAACGTTTGCGGCTTTTAATCAGAAAATATAATTGAAAACGAGCCACGCCTTTTCATACAACGTGACAGAGCCCTACAACTGCAGCCATGTGACTTGTTGTACTGCCACCGCGCAAGAAGATAATCGAAGATCTTCGTCCAGTGTTAATGAGCCTGAGGAGTTTTCCGATTAGATTTTCTTTCGGGAAGTTGGTTATGCGGTTTCCTCTCCCAAGGTTTGCTTCCCTCCAGGACGTCAATGCTAAACATTCGAATACGATATGAGAGGCATCTTCCTCGTCGTCATTGCAAAGTCTCTTTGGTTCCTCTTTTAGGCATTGTATAGTGTGCAGATGCTTTCTGAGGATGTAGTGCGCGGCTATAAGTCTAGTTACCATCCTTAGGTTGTTCCTACTATGTTTGATCACCACAGGGGTCATATCTCTGAAGGGTTTCTTCAATAGTATGTCGGGGCTCAAATGTTTTATCATCGAATAACTATTAGTAAAGCGCTGAGACAGGTAGACTGTAAACTATATGCGCAACAAAAAGTACTGTTTGGTGCTCTTGTTTGAAGTCGGTTCCTTTTTTTATTATCTTATTTAAATATGAAGACTATGCTATTTAAACTGACAAACATGACAAAGATTGCTATGGCGGCCACGGAAACGATTGTTACCATACAAATCGAATGTGTGTTAAGTGCTTGCACGAACAGGTCGTAGTACTAAGAGAGCACGAAATTGGTCAGATGGTTTTAGACATGTTCAATAATCTACCGTAAATGAACTCATGTACACCATAAACTTTGGGTGTTATTATAGTAGGACAAACGTTTGAAATGATCTAGTTTTTTATCCGCCTGGAATTATTAACATTAACATAAAAATAGTGGGTACACCGCTTACTTTATTTTTTCTGGCTTTCCGCACTGTAGGCTTGAAATTCCAAACAGTAATTCCAATATGGTCATTTTTACTATCTCAGCAAGTTTTAAAGAGAATAGCAATTTTAATGCACAGATGATTTCGATTCACCCTCAACCAACTACTTTTTCATCTCATAAAACAATTTTTATTGATAATCATACAAACTCTATTTTCAAATCTTTCACGGAAACATTGATATTTTCAATCCTCATCACTCCAGTAGCTGCGTTGACAGTTACGTCCAACATTCTGCGTCCATTTTCACTTAACAAGAACGCTCCAGTCATGGATTCTGCAATACCGTATACAAAAGTTTCATAAACCATCATCCAACCATTGTATTTTGTATCAACGATACTTGTGGCATCAATATAATTGTTCTCGTACGTAAATTTATAATAACCATAATTTCTTCGTTGTTGGTACTCGAAACTAATTCCATCATCAACGTAGAAGTTACCGGTGGCTTTACCATCGACGTCTAAGAATACATATATTGACAGGTAATCATCGTCTGGGAGTATTTTTCCTTGGGATAATGCTGCCACCTCTATAGAATACAGGGAAGTAGTCCAGATCAACTGGGACTGTAAAGTAACCAAACCCCCTGCGGACTACGTACTTTTTGAGGTCGTACCATAACTTGTTACTACCACCAGGAAAATAAATTTGTACTTCTTAGACACCTTTCTCGGCGACGGGACTAACCATAATATCAGATCCAATCAACCACTACTGGTGCATATCTAATGTATTCTCGTCGTGTTGGTAGTGATAAGCCAAAGGTCTGATCACAGGATCCATATATCTTTCATGCTCGAACCATACCAAATACCGGTATGGTGAATATATGGTGAAAATACCTCTCTAATGGCATTCCGAATCATATCTTGCATATCTCCTTCGTATAAATGTGGTTCTCTCCTCAGAGAGTACATGGAGGAATGACCTCTGAAGAATGGCAACCAAGCGCCAGCTTGGTACCACCTCTGAAAGAGTTCGTCTTCAATATACCAGCCAAAACCTCCAACGTCTGCACCGCAGAAGCTTATGCCTGCTAGTGCTTAGGTTAAACACATGGAAAAACTTAGTTTGAGGTGGGCCCAGTTTGAATTGTTATCGCCAGTCCAAATTGCTGCATACCTCTGCCGCCGCCGCTGCCGGGTACCGGCAAAGACGGATCTCGTCAAGATGAATGGCCTTTGATTTCGCGACCATTGTAAGTACCTATCGGATAGAGAAAACCTCAAATAAATTCAAATCAGTTAATTTAATTAAGTAGGTGTAAGAACAACTTTCAACGCTAGCAACTATGACTAGGTATTTGTTATAATAAAGCCACCAGGCGAAGACCGAACAATCTGCCTTAAGCCCGGGCCACACTAACGGCTAATGTATGTGATAGCGCGTTAGTTGGCAGAGGTGGCCACGAGTTAACGCACTAATTTTGTTACCACGGCAGTAATGAAGTTATGTACGGGCTACACTACCGTAGCGTTTAACGTCTATTGATGCGTAAGTTCACGCGCAAAAAGTGCCGCGCTAAACTACGCGTTAAATTGGGTGGCTACACTTGCGAACAATCGCAATTTTGAGTGATTATGCGTTAACTATGTCAACCTTAAAAATGACAGCTGAAGCAACTGCACTGTTATATTACATGAGTGTTAATACAAATGATGATACAAATGCATAGGAAGCGAACTAAGTAATTAATTGAGACTTTCACATCCATAATACTCAATGACCCTACCACGAATTGATCCACTGAGGACAACGACTCACTGACTTCGCTTTTCCAACTTGCTACTCAACAAAATGTCTTCCAATTTAATAACAAACTACATCATATGGAATCAGGCCTCCCAATGGAAAGCCCTCTCAGTGGCCTTCTGGCCGATGTCTATGTTGATGGCCTCGAAAACGATATCTTCCAATCCAACAACCCCCTTACAAAGAATGTCAGACTGTGGAAAAGGTATGTTGATGACGTCCTATGTGTCTGGGATGGGTCCGGTGACGACCTCATTAAATTCCACAATCTCATAAATAAATATTCAAAATTAAAATTCACCATGGAGAGAGAGATTGATAGAAATATAAAATACCTGGATCTCTCTATCACATTGAACGATGATACCGTTTTATACGATATATACCGGAAACCCACAGCTACGGACATAATCATACCTAAGACCTCTCATCACCCACCCTCTATAAAGTCGTCCTCTTTTGATTTTCTCTTTAATCGCCTGCTTGGCGTGCCTCTGTCCACAAAGTGTTATGAGAGAGAAATTAGAACAATCTCTCAAATATGAATAAACAACGGATACAATTTCAACGACATACAAAGTCTCTTTGCCAGAATTCAAAAACTAATAACTCTCAACAAAATATACCCCGACATAAAAATAAAAAACACCTTTGTTTCGGTTCCCTTTCATAACACCTCCACCAATAAAAAGATTAACCGTGCCCTGGGTAAATATAATATTACTGCCTCATCCTCCAATTCAAACAATATAACAACAAATCAGGAGTTTACAAAGTCAATTGTAATGACTGTGACGGTATCTATATCGGCATGACGACACGAGATGTTGAGATACGCTACAGAGAGCATTTAAAAAATAAGACCACCTCCGCGTTAGGGAAACACTTGTTTGAGGAAGGACATAAAACTTGCAATGAGAATTTATCCATATGGCATAAGGTAACTAAGTCACATAAACTTTGCCTACTTGAGAAGTTTGAAATACTAAAACATTTAAAAGAAGGACATAATCTTTTAAATGATGTCCGCATCTGTTCAAGATGCTATAATAATCTATTATTTAAACTATTTTCCTTGTCGTGCCGCCATCTGAGTTTATTTTAGCATACTAATATATGTACACATATCCCTTTCCTATACGTCACACGACATAAATCATATTTTGTTATTATTTTCTTTTGACACCGTCAATTCGCCAGGCGACATTAGAACGACCTCACACATAAAAGGCGCTGTGCTTCTGCTTGCAATCCCCTGTGCCCGTTGTCTCTTCCTCGGTTTAGTTTTCTGACGGTGAGTCTCATTGCTTTTACCTTGTCCGTTTGATTTTAATTTTGTTACAATAGACATAGCCAGAGTACAGCTACGCTATATATTCCTTTCATTTGCGTCGCGCTTATTCATAAATACTCGTCTATCACCATTTAAATATTTGTCACAACGCGTTCGTTGAACCCGCGGTCCTTGTCTGTTACATTTTATTGCACTTGATTGTGTTTGTTGCCTATATAATTAATGCTCGTCTTCCTTTTCAGCGTCACCTGATGATGATTCTAATTATGTAAAGACTCGAAATCGATAGTGTAAAAGATTAAATAATAATATTGACAATAAAGTACTGTAAAAAATACAATACTTTCTTTTACTTTTCAATAATGTGTTGTCTCCAATGAATTGTGTTTCAGAGCTACAATGGACGAAAATATATTATCTTTTAGCTGACCCAAGTCAGCAATTTATATGGATTTGTCCAAATGTCTGCGACTGATTTTGAAGTATTAGTTAACAATGTTGGGCCGTTAATATAAAAAAGTCACTAAACTTCGTGCAACAATACCAGCAAAAGTACGCTTAGCAGTCGGTCTCCTGTATTAAGCATCTGGAGATAGTTTCAGCAGTTTACATTACTTTTTAAAATGTCACATCAAGTAATTTCAAACATTGTAAGGGATGTCTGTGCTGCCATCGTTTTTGCAATAAAGGATATGATGAAGGTAAAAAAACATAGGTACATTTTTTTATCATTTATTAGCTATTACAAAAATAAATTATAACAAAACTAATAATGAGTATTAGTTAATAGAAATCACTACAGAAATAACAACAAAAAAACAGATTTATGACAACATGAGCAGAACTTGTCTTCATCATAACAAGTTTTCATAATTCTCGCAACGTGGGACGAACCAATCGGTTAGAAATTATCCTAACTGATGCTCCTTGGTCAATTGTATCCATTTTTCGTGACGAAGCTGAAGGACGTGGCTGTGAACTAGTTGCAATAGATTGTTTCCTAAGAGTTTGATATAATATATTTTGAAAAGTATTCATAATACTTTGCCATTCCAAAATATCGTCGTCGTCTAATTTTTGCAGCAATCATGAAAGAAAAGTGTTGATACTCATCAATTTCTGGAGTTTTCTGATTGGCGCTTATTGCTTTTAGGCAATGAACTCATCCATTTGCACATTTGTATATCTAATGGAATTTTTTTTTAGGTTTGTTCTATGGCATTGTGCGGGCGCTTCACCTGTTGCACACTTTCACAATGGTGTTATCTATGTTCGTCTCTGGAATCCAGATCAGACCTAAGTCTAGATCTCTGGGGTTGTTCCTCCTCTTACTGTTGCTGTTCAACATTTACCTCACTTGTTATGATGTCTTCCCTGATGACTTCATCTGGCGATGACTGTAATAAAGTAATCACAGATTAAACACAGATTTTTAATCATGGATCACCAAACGAAAAATTACCAAAAATTTAGTGTCGCATTCCCATCGTAAATTGGTTTGAGAAATTCATTCATGAAGTTAAATGCAAACCAGTTCGTATAGTATAATATCATCAGTTCCTGCTCCTGATTTGAGAGATTTCTTCCATCTGTTGAGGTGGATTCTGTAATACCCCATTAAGGAGTTTTTTTTTTTAATTTGATGTCTTCTACTATTGTGTAAAACGATATTTTTTCCTGAATTTGCCGCCTAGCATCATTCTGCACGCACCTATTTTTATACGATTTTAGTCTGGGGTCCCACAAACACGGTTCTCCTTGATACAATTCCAAAAACTTCATTACACGCTCGTTTGACTACTCCTAGCTTGTCAACTGAAACTATGACTCACCGATTCTATTACTTCAACCAAGTGACATCAAGTGCAACCTACTCTAATTTGTATACGGAATGATTTTGATCAAGTGTAGCCACAACTGCGCGTTTACTTACGCGCCATTTCCTTTGATGTGTCGAAAAAGACCGCCACCCGAGTAATCGCATAACGGAGGCCCGTTTACATGCTTCATCATGCTCGTGGTTTTACCTGCGCAAACTAGGATTGCACAGGTAAAACGGAACGTAAAAGACCGTAGTTCGTGCAAACTAATAGCGGCTAGTGCCAATTCAGATTTGCGTTGATTTTTGGACGGAACAACGTGCAGTGATTTTGTTTTGACGTAGCGTATAGACGGTTTAATGATTATTTGTTCAGTCATTTAATAATAATAATAATAATAATTTATGATATATTTGATAATTTTATCACTAGGTCTCTATGTATTATCGCAATGTCTGACATTAGAAATTGCACAAGGGAATTTCTTTATGGTGTTATTGAAATATATCGGAGTAAATCATACTTTGTTTGTGGTAAACAAGAGTAGGGGCTACTCGGATAGGGATAACAAAAATAAAGCTTACTAAAAATTGTTTGCAAAATTCAAACATGTTGACGAAAGTTCTACACGAGATAGGGTTGTAAAAAAATAATAAATTCTATTCGGTCATGCTACAGAAAAGAGAAGAAAAAAGTTATAGATTTGACTCGATATCGAGCAGGCAAGGATGATGTTTATATACACTCGGAGTTTTGCCCCATGGACAACAACCCCTAAATGGCAATAATGCCCTTTCGTAAAGCTTCTTATTTCAATCAGTTTACACAGACAAATGTTTATAACTTCTACAAAAATGATTGCATAAATTTGTATTAAATATCAAATTGTAGGTTAATAAAAGACCTAGTAGCCCTATCCTAACTTGTGGTATTTTGACCTGGTGTAATTTTTGGCTGACCAAATAGTGATAAAGAACAACTTTCTGTATGTTTCAAAATCCATCCTCTAGTAATCATTCTGCGTAGGTACGTAATTCTTAGAGTAATTTAACATGTGACTATGATGTCTTTTTAACAAGCATTTTTAGACCAAACAGTCCTTAGCCCTCTTTTAAAGTTTTTTTGTTTGTTTTCTTATAAATACAAGCCGCTAAAAGTGATAATTTTAATATTTCTTCAGGGATGCAACTCATCGTTCATAAACACAGTTTATAAGTAGAGGCTGGTTTCCAACGCAACAACGAAAAAATTTAGGTTGCACAGGTAAAATTATCGAAAAGACGTAGTGTGTAAACACATGGAAATCGCTACGTTTTGCCTGCGCAAACTAGACGTAGTAAAAAGACGGAGCGTGTAAACGGCCCTTCGTCATTACTGTCGTGGCAACAAAATTAGTGCGTTGTCGTGGTCACATCTGCGTTTAATGTCAATACGCGTTATCACGTCACATTAGACGTTAGTGTGGCTCTGGCTTTAGAGGTTATGCTATAACTCGAGTGGGGGTTGTTTCCGACACGTCAATGCGAATGGCGCGTTAGCTATCGCGCAGTTGTGGCTACACTTGATCAAACTCATTCCATACAGATATTAGGTTAGGTTGCACTTGATGTCACTGGGTTCCAGTTGACAGGAGGCCCTGCGGGATGTTGAGGAGTGGTTTAGGGAGAAGGAACTCGACATCGCCTTCCAAAAGACCGAGGCAACCATCACAAGGGGAAGGAATACAATCTACAATCTAGAGTTCACATTCGGGAACCACACAACCACCACCCAGCCTTTCTGGTGCTGATAGACCGGAATACGAGATTTACTTCGCACGTTCCGCATGCAGTAGACAGCCGAGAAGAGCATCGTTGCCCTAAAGAGGATCCTGCCAAGGATTGCGGGACCGACTAGCAAGAAACGCAGGATAATTGCTACGGCCGCGGAGAGCATCCTGCTCTATGCGTGCACAACATGGGCAACAGCCATGAAATATGGCAAATATAGAGACATGCTGAACGCATCCCAGAGAAGGCTCAATGTCCTCGTGACATGGGCATATGGAACGGTTTCGTCAGCGGCACTGTCAGTGATAGCGGGAGCTATCCCGATGGACCTTCTCGTAGCGGAGCGAGTGACGTTGAGAGACAACAGGAATGCAACAAAAACGGAAGCAAGGGAGCAGAAGCTGCGTGATGGCAGGAAAGATGGGAAAAGGAGGCTACCAGAACCCAATGGACAAAGCTCATACCGAACATAGGGGCCTGGTTCACACAATTCCTGACAGGACATGGGTCTTTTGGCGAATACCTGGCGAAACTAGAAAGGGGACACGACAACACATGTCGGTATTGCGGAGGTGCGGATAGGATAGGATGATGCTGGAACAGAGCATCAGGTACGAAATAACACCGACCAACCTGATTGAGGTAGCCATGGAAGATGAAGACACATGGGCAAAGGTACAAACATTCGTGACGGACGTCTTGACCAAGCGGATGAGGGATGAGCCGGAGCTGTAAGTGAGTGAGAGGGGTGCGGACAGTGAGTCTGTGGAGTGCGTGTCGAGGGGAGTGTGCGGACAGTGAGTCTGTGGAGTGAGTGTCGAGGGAAGTGTGCTAGAATGAGTGACGTGGCGTTGTGAGGAACGAGAAGGGAAGAGAGAGAACCGGAGACGCGTTGAGCAACCGAAACAGGAACACAATCATTTCAGGACAGATGACGTAAAATCCGCAAGGATAGTACCGTCTGTGCCTCTATGGAAGAGGAAAATGGGGGAGGAGTTTTAGTGGGTATGAGTGCCAAGAGGCGAAGTGAGTCTCACACTCCCGGCCGAAGTGTTTTCCGATGAACACCTCTAAAGCGCCAACAGTGGGCCGGGGTGCGTAAAAGACATTTCTACTTCCCGAGCGTAAAAACAAAAAAAAACAAGGGTTCCAGTTGACAAGCATTATGACAAGTATGGACGAACGAGCGTGTTTATTCCTTCGCCTGTGAATGTTATCCTTTGAGACATGAGAGCAGTTTTTTTTTCTCTCCAAGACAAACGCCAAAACTTGTTAAATATAGTTTTTCTATCTGTCTCATCAATAGCGAAACATCTTATTTTGGCATTTTCGTTTTTCATTGTACACTTACATCTAATTGCCATTGATCTACAATTTCTCTTGCTTGAATATGTATTTTTCTTTCTTCCCAAATATACTTCTCCCATTTCTCTCTGCTTCTTGTTCACATTAACCTTCCATTGATGCGGGTCAGCAAATCGTCGTTTGTTCCTTTTGCGATTTAGCTTTCAACAACTTCTGTTGGTTGCTCAAGTCCAACCACGTTTGCATTTTCTTCTTCGGGTGAATTCTCAAATTGATCCATGTTTTTTGTACCACTTGTGTCCTCTTCACCGGCAATCTTAATTTCTCGAATATCTGACCATTTTTGCACAGGAACATAACCAGCTGGGTTCAACAAAACATTACTTAAAATAACAATTTTGTAGCTGTGTGGTTCATAGGTGTTTGAAACATGTTAGTTTTGTCCATCCTGTAAACAGCAAACCAGTAAAGTAATAATTATATAAATAAATAAATAAATAAAATAAATATCGCCTTTATTCCCATCATAGCAAAAAAAAAGAAAGTAATATAATATAACATAAACATAATATGCTAAACAGCGGGAATCATAAGGTGCAGTTCAGGTGAAAGGATAAACCTTTCCCTGCTCTTCCACTGAAACCTTAAAATTAACGGAATGTATAACAGCTGAATGCCTACATAAAGAACACCAACAAAAAAAAAATATTACAAAAAAAAATTCCAACAAAAAATGTCCGTGCCAAGAACATAAATAAAATCAATAAAATCTCATGCATCAGATGACTAATACGCTCGCACAGCCCACAATTTACAATATTATAATTTAGGCGAGCACTATTGCGTCTCCAACAGAGACCTAAGCATAGCACACCTAAACGCCGGTAAAGACATAGACTTGAAGGAGTATATATATATATATATATATATATATATATATATATATATATATCATTCGTATTTCAATCTAACACATTAATATCAACATAATAAGTTACTTTTAGGTGCGCGGACAAATCACGGTCTCGCAAAGAAAATACGCAGGTGAATTAAAACGTTTTAAGATTAGTTGTTGTAAACCTCGTAGCTTAATTAAGCTTAATTAAAAATTTTATAAATACTACAAAGTATAAAATACTACAAAATATATAAAGTATATCTTACCTGTATTGTCGGTTTACACTATTTTAGATAATAACTGAATTTAAACAACTAACCAGCAGCGGCGAAAAACATAACCTAATTTCTAACTGTCAAACAGTATGGAGTTGCGCATTTTTCCTCTTAATAAAATGACTAACTGGATTTGCGCAATTTTCAAATTGTTATCTATAGCGGGAAGTTATTTTTCCCGAAACTATAACATATCATTCGACAGAGCAAAAAGAATGCTACCAGATAAAGTTAAAAACCCATATGGGTGATGAAGGTCTCCATGTTCGTCATATGTTATGGAATAAAACAGAAGTCCAAGATTGAAAATTTTCTTTTATTGACGAATAAAGTTTATACTAATTCACTATCGATTTCGTTCCCCGTTGGGAACATCTACGGGTGAGGCTGAAACAAGTATACAAACATGAATAATACGATCGAATACACACATATAAAATGAAATGAAATTAGAAACTGAATTGTCGTAGAAAAAGTGTGTCGCCATCTTTTATTGCACAGGGAGGGAAAATGGAAGTTCGAAGGGTGCCCTAGCAATGGCTCGCACAGACACCAAATCTGAATGAAACAAACAAAACAAAAGAACCACCTACCGTCAGTAGTTATCAGGCGTTGGGCAATGATATTACGCACATGTCAGCGAAGTGTAGGGATCGGTACGCAGCAGTACGTTAAAAACCCATGTTGAGTAAAAATGGACAGACGCAACTTTCAAATTAGGCCGACGATATACAGTAGACTCTCCTACAACGCGGTTTAATGTTACGCGCTGTACGAAAACGCGTTATAGGAACTTGACGATCGCAAATTTTGACGCATGCGCCGCCCGCCTATACCAGTTTAACGCCAAAAACAATGCAAAATTTATAGGTAAATAGACGTCATAACCCGAAAATACAATATAAATGGAATTAAATGTCCTACCTGTTATGTTGATAAGCAGCATTTAGAATAGTCGGTGTGAATTAGTGAATACACGTAAAACAAACTCGAAGAAACTAATTTATTCTTATCGCAAAATCGTGTGTACATCGCTTCTACAGACTGCATTGTTTTCGTTTTTCTTATGCCGTATGGTATTGGATTTGCTAAATAAGAATACATTGGCTTTGTCATTTTTCTTTGTCTCCATCATCCATCATGCCGCGCCGTTACGAAACATTTTGGTTATGTATTTTCTAACCGCAGTGGTGACAGTTCAAAATAGCAGCGGCAAGCTTATGGTTCATGCGCAGTTAGCACATATTGACCGGACGACCATACGCCCACGTCGCGCGTTGTACGAGAATTGCGTTATATGAATTTGTTGCGGCAAAATCTTTAGCGCGTTGTAGGAATTCGCGTTGTACGAACTCGCGTTACAAGAGAGTCTACTGTACAGCTTGGTACAGCTTTCGATTCGGTTTGACGTTTGTTATTAAAACGTCAACGTTTTTGTCAAAGAGAATTGATTTTTTCTTCACTTTAAACCGCACTTTAAACGTTCGCATCATTGATTAGTTCATCGCACAGCAAGGTAGCGTCAATGTCAGATTTCGAATTCACCGTAAGTTTAATTTCAAGATCAACACATAATTTTAAAAGGTCTGCTCTTTCTAGTAAATTGTCTAGTATACAATATGAAACACCTTGCCTTTACACAGTTGCGCAATACTGCTACTTCGAGAAACCTTTGGTCCTACCTGTGTGCTTATACAGTCCAGGGTTGCACCGACCAACTCAGGGAGAGGGGCGTGGGAGTGAATACGACTCAACACAAGGTGTTCCGAAATGGGCGCCACACAATCCAAAACCCGTTGAAGGACTGACGCTCGATTGTGAAAGCGGGCTGAAAGGGATAAAAGCAACACCAGGGAAAAGAGACCAACGTATCGGATAACAAGATTTATTATCCGCAGCAGCAACCTACAATACAATATTCCCGGCAAAGGGACACACGTCGATGCTCAAAAAAAAATATAGCACTGGCAATCAATACACAAATTCAACAAATAAAATCGAACTAGGTTCTCAGCACATTCGAAGTACGAACGATCAATATTGTCAACGCTATCGGCAATAGTATTGCCACTAATTAACCTGCAAAAAAATACCAGGTACACCCGCAATAAAAGCGCAACGACGAGAACGTTCTTGATCAAGCACGAAGTCACCGTAGTATAATGGGATTAATTCCCAGACCAAATAAAATTATAAACGATGGCTCAACCTACGCGTTGACAAAAATGATTAACAATTGTATTTGACTGAGGTTAAAAATTGACCGATGAAAGCTTGGGCTAATTAGCCAAAATGTAGAAAAATTATTAATTACAAAGAAAAAAAAATATTAATTACAAAAAAAAATATTAATTACAAAAAAAATATTAATTTGTAATTAAACCTGGTGCTAACTCGCCAACCAGTAATTTAATCAAAGTTACGCTCGTCACCCACGAAGGTATGACGGCCGGTACACAACCTCACTTTAAACGCAACCTCAAGCTGCCCCTTGATAATTATAAAGATTATTAAATTAAATTAAGTAATTAAATTAAATTAATTAATTAATTAAAAAACTCAAAGAAGGCACTCAATAGTAAATGAATTAACTAACACCTTGACAACGAAGGAAATAAAGTGCACCCAATGTATTAAACTAAGTTTCAAAAGTCCGGTCCGCGAACTTCAAAATAAATAAACAACCGGAGCCAATGCCCGCTAACTATCAGCTGACGCGAGATAAATAAACAACAGTGAGGTTATGCCCGCTCAAAGAAAATGGTCAATACACAAGTAAACAATAACGCAATTGAATTCTATCAAAAGCCAAACAAAACAAATCTGAACGTTGACGGGGTCACAGTCTCGAAGAGAATCACAGCGTCGCGACGCACGTATTGCGTCAAGAAAGACGATATCAGTCGCAAAAGTACACCAAATAACGAGCAAATCAAACCTTGCGCTGCAGGCGGGGCCACGGGAGGACGTAGTCCACGTCGAAGAGAAGGCGGACGGTGCAAGCGTCGCGGCGCAATCCCACGGTCACCAGACTTCAGCAAGGCACGCTCGGTGTGATGGTTATCCTCCGTCGTTGAAACGGCAGAGCCACGATGGTTGTCTTTATCCGGGACGAGCGTCGTTCAACCAAGAGACACGTTCTCCGGGAGTATAAACGACGTACAGGGAAGGGACATACAAGCCCAACCGAAGGAGCCTAGAATATTCCCACGCAATAAGGAATCGATTCAAGAAAAGAGTTGATAAATTCGCTTACCCCAAAAGATCTTAAACGGGCGTCGTAATCCACAATCTTCAAGTGGTATAAAATCCGCACAAGGCGAACGGAATACGGGCACCAAACACCAGCCACGCTTCCACAACTTGGACGAGGGATAAATCCACAACTGCGTGTGCTATAATCTGCGTTCGCTAGAATCCCAGATCCCAAGCTTATCACAAGACCTAGCTGTCACCTCGAACAAGCACCACGAGACTATCAGGAAATATGAGAAATTCGGCAAGCAGCTGAACAGAGCTTCCGCTAGCACACGAATTTCTGACTGAAACTGGCTGAAAATGGCCGGCCTTATATAGGGCGAAGAGAAGCCAAAAAAAATTCCAACAACGCGAAATCAGGCGTTTTTAATATCCAACCACCAGTCATTAGCAGCAGAAAAATCAACCTAATCAGGAAATAACTGGGACGTAAGGTTTTGAACAGTCAATTCCGCGCAAACAATTAAAACGTTTCCCCACATGGGTGTGACGTCACCGAACTACGCAGTGAAAGGAAAAGAATCGCTCAAACTGCTCCAATCTCCACGAAACAAAGACTCAGGAACAGAGGAATAATCACGCAATCCGCCCAGCCACTTAGAAGAGTTGCTTCATCAGCAGAACTGACGATTCCCTTAATTAGGCTTCAAAAAGGTACACCGCCCGGCATCTTACGGTCGGTGGTCGAACTGTGCGAGACCAGCCGGGGTCGCGACTTGGATAAAATTCAATTCTGAAGCGCGGCAAATTGGGTGAATTTGACAGCGTAACATTCCTCCCCTCCTTTCACAACGGGAAATCTTCCGGAGATTTTCCGGAATGCAACACTCCTGACAACTGCTAACCGCGTCAACGATCCTACCTCCTAGGACGCACAAGTAAAACTTCGTAACCTAAGTGAAAAGGTACTGCATTGGGTACCGCTGAAACCCAGACCGAACGCTGACGCCAATGGTGAGTCATAACATATAAGGGACAACACAGAAAGAAGGAAATGGAAAGTTGCATTGCGCTCTAGCCGAGCGGCTATACCCTCGTGTACAACTTTCGGACAATGACAAGAGAGTAGCGATGGGCGGAATCACTCATTTAAATGTTTCGAAACATTTGATTCATTTGTGTTTGTGTATCGAGTCACTGTTTCGACTCACGACACAGTTCATGTTGCGCATGCGCTTGGATGAATCTAGTCACATTGACGATGTGCAGTGTTAGGGAGTCAAATCGCCGTTTCGGTACTTACGATACTGTGGTTACGATACTGATTAACTTATGGTAAATAATATTGTCAGATTTTGAAGGTTGTCAATATTATTATTAGTTGTGACAACATGAATTGAATTCATTTTTAAGATGCGTTCCGATTGATGGTAATGGTAGGTAATGGCGGTGGTAGCAGACGAAATTATAGTATTTCCAACATGTCGTGATAGTGACACATTAGTTTGCATGTACATAAACATGAGTCACTAGCACTAGCAGAAATACTATAATGGCTGTTACAACTACCAAACCACTAATGGGAACGTACCTTCAGGAAAAGGGATAAATATATAGGGATTAGAAAATTCATACAGTCATACTAAAATACATTTTCCCCACAAATAATGAAAGTTAATGTTTCAAGAGTCGAATCATTTACCAATTAATGTTTCGAAACATTTGAAACAGTTAATGAGTCGATACAGTGTTTCGAAACATACACTCACGAGCCATCACTACAAGAGAGGACACCAACAGACTCCCACGGGTCCCAACACCCAGTCCAAGCCCCAGCGGCAACTCAAGCAGCGCCCCAAAAACAAAAAAAAAGACGCATTGTCTTTAAACAAAAAGTGTGCCACCGCTAAACAAAAAGCACAAAGGGTTAAACAACTACTACCTGGGGAACACCCAACCAGGGTGGTGGCACTAGCATCGAGAATCCAACTAAACCAAGATGCTGGCAACAAACCAATGAAACCATCAACCGAGGCGCTAAATAAAGTTTTAAACCACACAAAAGGTGAAACACAGTGAAGGCTACCCGACGCGTTGCGGATAGTCTTCTTTCCGGACTCCAATCTGGAAGAGATGGTGGGTGGAAAATTGCCGAGGCCCTTTACCGTACTTTTACCGGAGGCAGGTTCACCGTTGGAGTAGTCTCATGCCCCTCCAACAGAGCGCGGTATTCTACGTCACCTCATCCACTTCGTGAGCCGGCTTAAGGTCCTGCACATGCCAAACCCCCTTGGCCTTACCGTCGACGTCCTCCAACTCATACGTCCACGAGCCAATCTTCTTTTTCACCCGATACGGACCAATAAATTTTGCGGCCAGCTTAGCATTGATGTAATTTGCGGCGTCGGACAGAACTTTATTTCGTCGCCATACGTGTTGCCCCTCAACGTACTGCACTGGCCTTCGACGCAAATTGTAAATCCTTCTGCCCCGCTCTTGAGCAGATACAATCTTCTTCCGTACCCTTTCGTAAAGTTGTTGGAAGCCCTTTACACGCGTCGGTACATCCGGGGGGTCATCGTCGGTAATAATATCGTTAAAGATCTTGCCCCTGCCGACGTAATGCCTACCAAAGTTCACATAATACGGAGAGTAACCGGTGGTCTCGCTCCTTGCAGCACGCATTGCACACCCTATAGGCGCAAGATAATCATCCCACTTACGCTGGTTTTCCTGTATATAGCTGCCTAGCATAGTTTTTACCACGCGATTGACTCTTTCCACGGGATCGGCTCGGGGGTAATACAAAGGGGTAAAAGAAAGAGTGGTACCGTATGACTCGCACAAGGCCCTAAATTCTCGGCTCTTCATCTGTACACCGTTGTCACAGGTAATATACTGGGGGGCGCCATGGACCAGAAACACGTTGTCTTCGATCAATTTCGACAAGCTCTTCGCCGCAGCCGACCGAAGGGCAAACAGCAAAACGTACTTACTGAAATAGTCACTTACTACCAGTATCGAAGTATTCCCTCTGGATGAACGAGGCAACGGGCCAACAAAGTCCAAGCTAATAGTCTGCCACGGTCGAGTGACAGCCGGTCGGGTACCCATCAACCCCGCAGGAGCACGCTGTTCAGGCTTCTGGGCCGCACAAACGTTGCACCGTCGGACATATCTCGCAACGTCCACGTGCATTTTAGGCCAAATATACCTCTCCCGCAGTCGCCAGTAAACCTTATAGCTCCCCACATGCCCAGCACGCGGGTCATCATGATACCTCTCCAGCAGCGCCTGCCTGTGCTCCCCCGGGACTACCAATTTCCAATCCTCATCCGGACCAGAGACACTCGACAGTCTCGACTTTACGTATTTAAAAAGCCTGCCGGTCTCAACTCTCCATTGCGGGAACTTAGAAAGATTCCTCTCCACTCGGGAAATCATACCGAGATACCAGGCGTCCGTGGTAGAAGGAAAACTATCGCCCAACGACTCAACGCAGTCAACCAGAATCGGCACCGAACGCGAAAGACAATCGGGAACCACAAGGTCTCGGCCCTTACGATGAATAATCCGGAAGTCGAATGGCTGCAGGCGGACGGCCCATCTAGCTAAACGTCCGGTTGGGTCTTTGAGGTTGTTAAGCCACACCAACGAAGCGTGATCGGTAATGACGGTGAACTGAGTTCCTTCGAGGTAGTGACGAAATTTCTCAATCGCCCAAATGACTCCAAGACATTCCCGTTCGGTGGTTGAATAATTTCTCTCCTGACGAGTCAAGGAGCGAGAGAGGAAGGCTATCACCCGCTCGCCATCATCCAAATGCTGGGTGAGGACAGCACCGAGTCCAAAGGCGGAGGCGTCAGTCTGGAGGCAAAAGGGTTTATCAAAGTCGGGGCACGTCAAAATTGGGGCGGATACCAGGTGCTGCTTCACGGAAGCAAGCGCCTGCTCACACTGTGGAGTCCAAATAAACTTCGCTCCTTTCTTCGTGAGGGCATTAATAGGAGAGACGATGGAGGCAAAATCAGGCACAAACCGCCTATACCAACTGGCCATCCCCACGAACCGTCGAACATCGGACACATTCTGGGGCGCCGGAATCCTCAAAATCGCTTCCGCCTTCCCAGGGTCCACTCGAAGACCATTCTTGTCCACGATATATCCCAAATACTTAAGTTCCGGACGACAAAACTGACACTTGTCCTGACTGACAGTCAAACCAGCAGCCCGCAAACGGTCCAGAACCTTCTCCAAAATCGAAAGGTGAGTGTCAAAATCGGGAGAAATAATAACAATATCGTCGAGGTACACCAGAACATAAGGTTCTAAATCAGCTCCTAGTACCCGATCGATCAGTCGTTGCCAGGTGGCCGGGGCATTAGTCAAACCCATCGGCATTCGCCGGAACTGGAACAAACCCCGTCCGGGGACAGTAAAAGCAGTGTAATCCCGCGATGATTCCGGCCACCGGTACCTGCCAGTAAGCTGACTTGATATCTACGGAGCTCAGGTACCTAGCGTCCCTCAGGCGATCCAGGATAGACGAAATGTAGGGGAGAGGGTAGGCGTCCTTCTTGGTGACAGCATTTAGGCGTCGATGATCTACACAAAAGCGGTAGCTTCCGTCCTTTTTGGGCACGAGAAGGATAGGTGCCGACCAGGCGCTCTTAGAGGGTTCCACCACTCCCTGCTCCAACAACGTCCGTAATTCGTCATCCACAATCTTTTGTTTGGCAGGGGAAACCGGGTAATAACGGAGTTTGATAGGCGGCGAATCAGTCAATATCTCATGTTCCACCGAAGTAACAGTCCCCAGGACTCCAGCTCCCATAGCCCGGAAAGTACGGCCAACCAATTCATCCAATGCCGATCGCTGCTGGGGCGCCAGGTCGTCCCGGACCCGCAAGTCACATACTTCGGTCGCATCATCGACAAATCTCCATATGTCCCTACGCAAATCGGGGATGATACCCATACCCCGCCAAAAATCCATTCCCAGGATCAATCGGTGGGGAAGAGCAGGTATAACCAGAACATTCAATATACAGGTCCGTCCCATCAGGGAAAACGGGGTCGCCATGGTTCCGAGAGACGAACCGACATCTCCATTGGCCACGGTGCAGTCACGGCGGGAGGTCGAATCCAATGTAAGCCCGAGAGACAGTAAGGCTTGGTAGCCCATTCCGCCAACGATGGTGTTGGTTGCTCCCGAGTCCAACAATCCCAACATGTCGACGCCCAGAATAGAGACATTCAAATAAGGTCGGGCGTCACCAGTAGCGTGGGAGATGATGAAGTCGAGCAGCACGCGATGCGCAGCATCAGTGGTCGAAACTACGGAGGACGGCTGATGACCAGTCAGGCCCTCCGGTCGGAGTTTTCCGAACGGGAAGGACTACAAGCCGGACAAGTCCGCACCGTCACATCGGGTCGCTTACACCGGTAGCACCATTTGCCGCCGGGGGCCTGCGGAGGCTTCTGAGGGCACCTTCTGGCCATATGTCCCTTCCTCCGACATCGGAAGCATTCCACATCGGCCAAGTCCATCGGAGGTCGTTGGGGAGGTGAGGATATCGCAGCGGCTTCCAATCGAGAAGAGACGCACGCCAACTCGGGCTCAACGCAGTCCCGGCCTCGACGAGGAGGGGCCTGATAATGGTCCGCCCGGTACTTTTTAGTCTCCAATTGGAGGCATTCGGTCTCCAATTCCTGCATACTGTGGACCGGCGGCAACTGCATCGTGTAGAAGGGTGCCAGATTGCGTCGTACAATGTCCAGCTGCACATCCATGGACATCTGTCCATACCTGTCGAAGAGAGCCTGCATGCACGATAAATATTCTATTATCGGCTCGTTAAGTCCTTGGGTCCTACCCAATAGTTCCTGAAAAAGGCGGCTCCGGTAGTCGGGAGGCAGGTAATGCTTCTTCTGCAGATCGGACAACTCTTTCCAAGTCCCACATGAACGAATAGCAGATCGATACCACAGCAACGCCTTACCAGTAAACAAATCCAACGAGGAACGGTACAAGTCCGCCTCGGAACATCCTCGAGCTCTACTCAGCTCAGCAACACGATCCAGGAAATCCATCACGGACATAGACTTAGGATCACCAGAGAACTGCAGGTTCCACTTGTACAAGGGGATGGGTCGGTCGCTCACCCTGGAGCCCGACGAACGCATGCCAGCACCCAGCACCGGAGCATCGCCTGAAGTGTCAGCCTCAGAATCCTGACTATCACCATCCTCCAGGGCACTTCCATCCGCCGTAGACAGGGCAGCACTCAAATTCAAATCCCGAGGTCGAGATCCCTTCTGCAAACGCGTCAATAAAGCGGAGATTTTGGCAAGCCATTCTCCTCGCTTTTTGGCAGTAGTCGTCTCCACTCCGGTTACAGGTATACCATCAACGCGACCCAACAAATGCAGTACCCGGGAACAGCAACGCTGCAGTCCACGTCGATCGTCTCCCAGCGTCGGCACCAAGAGCTCCAGCTCCGCGAACTTAGCAGCGATGGCATCCAGATCCTTGGCAGCATCAAACACATATTTGGGGTAACGAAGAGAACGCTTATCTCTTTCCAGCCGAATCATCGACCGCAAACTGGCCCGCATATCAACCACCGTCATGCTGGCTGGATCCATTCCTCGAAACAACAGCTCAAACTCGAGCTCATCTCGCTTCAAATTGTGGACGTTCATGGTAGGCGTGGCCATTGTGACAGCAAAGAAGCACCAAACAAAAGGACCACAACAACAACAACAACAAAAATCCTAACGCGCAGCAAAGGATGCAACCGCCCGCAGAGGGGAACACAGCAGCCACAACCGCCGCAGACAAAGCTTGAGGAGGGAGGAAAAAAAATTAGAGACACGAAAAAATTCTAAGTGCCGACCACAACTAACCAATTAATGAGGGGACCAAATTAATGAAGAAACAAACGTAACAGGCCCCACGTTGGGCGCCAATGAAACACCTTGCCTTTACACAGTTGCGCAATACTACTACTTCGAGAATCCTTTGGTCCTACCTGTGTGCTTATACAGTCCAGGGTTGCACCGACCAACTCAGGGAGAGGGGCGTGGTAGTGAATACGACTCAACACAAGGTGTTCCGAAATGGGCGCCACACAATCCAAAACCCGTTGAAGGACTGACGCTCGATTGTGAAAGCGGGCTGAAAGGGATAAAAGCAACACCAGGGAAAAGAGACCAACGTATCGGATAACAAGATTTATTATCCGCAGCAGCAACCTACAATACAATATTCCCGGCAAAGGGACACACGTCGATGCTCAAAAAAAAAATATAGCACTGGCAATCAATACACAAATTCAACAAATAAAATCGAACTAGGTTCTCAGCACATTCGAAGTACGAACGATCAATATTGTCAACGCTATCGGCAATAGTATTGCCACTAATTAACCTGCAAAAAAAATACCAGGTACACGCGCAATAAAAGCGCAACGACGAGAACGTTCTTGATCAAGCACGAAGTCACCGTAGTATAATGGGATTAATTCCCAGACCAAATAAAATTATAAACGATGGCTCAACCTACGCGTTGACAAAAATGATTAACAATTGTATTTGACTGAGGTTAGCTTGGGCTAATTAGCCAAAATGTAGAAAAATTATTAATTACAAAGAAAAAAAAATATTAATTACAAAAAAAAAATTAATTACAAAAAAAATATTAGTTTGTAATTAAACCTGGTGCTAACTCGCCAACCAGTAATTTAATCATAGTTACGCTCGTCCCCACGAAGGTATGACGGCCGGTACACAACCTCACTTTAAACGCAACCTCAAGCTGCCCCTTGATAATTATAAAGATCAAATTAAAATGTAATTAAATTAAATTAATTAATTAATTAAAAAAAACTCAAAGAAGGCACTCAATAGTAAATGAATTAACTAACACCTTGACAACGGGAAAGAAATAAAGTGCACCCAATGTATTAAACTAAATTTCAAAAGTCCGGTCCGCGAACTTCAAAATAAATAGACAACCGGAGCCAATGCCCGCTAACTATCAGCTGACGCGAGGTAAATAAACAACAGTGAGGTTATGCCCGCTCAAAGAAAATGGTCAATACACAAGTAAACAATAACGCAATTGAATTCTATCAAAAGCCAAACAAAACAAATCTGAACGTTGACGGGGTCACAGTCTCGAAGAGAATCACAGCGTCGCGACGCTCGTATTGCGTCAAGAAAGACGATATCAGTCGCAAGTAAACAATAACGCAATTGAATTCTATCAAAAGCCAAACAAAACAAATCTGAACGTTGACGGGGTCACAGTCTCGAAGAGAATCACAGCGTCGCGACGCTCGTATTGCGTCAAGAAAGACGATATCAGTCGCAAAAGTACACCAAATAACGAGCAAATCAAACCTTGCGCTGCAGGCGGGGCCACGGGAGGACGCAGTCCACGTCGAAGAGAAGGCGGACGGTGCAAGCGTCGCGGCGCAATCCCACGGTCACCAGACTTCAGCAAGGCACGCTCGGTGTGATGGTTATCCTCCGTCGTTCAAACGGCAGAGCCACGATGGTTGTCTTTATCCGGGACGAGCGTCGTTCAGCCAAGAGACACGTTCTCCGGGAGTATAGACGACGTACAGGGAAGGGACACACAAGCCCAACCGAAGGAGCCTAGAATATTCCCACGCAATAAGGAATCGATTCAAGAAAAGAGGTGATAAATTCGCTTACTCCAAAAGGTCTTAAACGGGCGTCGTAATCCACAATCTTCAAGTGGTATAAAATCCGCACAAGGCGAACGGAATACGGGCACCAAACACCAGCCACGCTTCCACAACTTGGACGAGGGATAAATCCACAAATGCGTGTGCTATAATCTGCGTTCGCTAGAATCCCAGATCCCAGCCTATCACAAGACCTAGCTGTCACCTCGAACAAGCACCACGAGACTATCAGGAAATATGAGAAATTCGGCAAGCAGCTGAACAGAGCTTCCGCTAGCACACGAATTTCTGACTGAAACTGGCTGAAAATGGCCGGCCTTATATAGGGCGAAGAGAAGCCAAAAAAATTCCAACAACGCGAAATCAGGCGTTTTTAATATCCAACCACCAGTCATTAGCAGCAGAAAAATCAACCTAATCAGGAAATAACCGGGACGTAAGGTTTTGAACAGTCAATTCCGCGCAAACAATTAAAACGTTTCCCCACATGGGTGTGACGTCACCGAACTACGCAGTGAAAGGAAAAGAATCGCTCAAACTGCTCCAATCTCCACGAAACAAAAACTCAGGAAAAGAGGAATATTCACGGAATCCGCCCAGCCACTTAGAAGAGTTGCGTCATCAGCAGAACTGAAGATTCCCTTAATTAGGCTTCAAAAAGGTACACCGCCCGGCATCTTACGGTCGGTGGTCGAACTGTGCGAGACCAGCCGGGGTCGCGACTTGGATAAAATTCAATTCTGAAGCGCTGCAAATTGGGTGAATTTGACAGCGTAACAAATAAACCCCAGGTTTCTGAATATTCATCTAATTGCTGAAATCTAACTTTCATTGACATTATAGACGTATCTAAGAAGGAATTGAAGAATTCGACTTCTAACTTCTTTTCAGGGCAAACGATAGGCTCTTTAAGCATTAACAACTACATCAAACTGACGTTTCACGCGTTTTATTCTTTGTACTGGCTTAAATACTGCCTCAATTTGAAGTTCCTCTGTCAGACTTTTTGCTGTCATTATGGCTTTTTTAAAACCTTTATGTCTATTACTAAAAAAGTGCAACATTTCTTCAGCATTTCTACGCATTTGGCTATGTCCATGTCATTTGCTTGAAGCGTTTTACTGACAATATTTACTTGAAATGCCAGTGTGATTCATGTGCGATATCAGGATCACAACCTTCAGCTTCAGATAACGTAATCAAAGCATCATACACACCGCTAGTTTGATACCGAACTGCTTTAACACTACTTATTTTCGCCTCCCATCGTGTGTCACTTAGTTTTTTTAAAGAAAAGATTTCCACGTGATCACTAAGAATTTTGCATCGATTGACCGAAGCTGAAAATAGTGTGAATAATCTTTAAAGTATACCAAACAAAGTTGCCGATTTCACTGAAGACTGCGCCGAGTATCATAGTACAAAAATTTAAATTGTGGCTTTCACAAGACACATACGAAGCTAGAGCGAATTGTGAGAGATAGCTGTTCTTTCCGAGAAACGTCTGAAGTACAGTCAGCTATAATTGCGTAATATATGGCTTTCAAAGCTCTGGATATAATCACTTTATTCACTTTTTTAACCATTAACTCTATTAGTTCATTTTGTATCCCTTTTCCGCAATAATGATCTGATATATCGCCTTTCATTGCAAGAGTTAAATGGTTTTGCATCACAGGATCAAACTTTGCAAGCAATTGTACGAATCCTAAGAACTTGCCATTATGAGGTATATAAAGTTTATCAGAGGTTTCTCTAAACGCCATATTTTTTGCTGCTAGATACAAAGTAATGTTCATTAATCTAAGAAGAACATTTTGCCACCGTAAGCTTTCCTCTTCAATCATTTTTTGTTCGTCCTTGGTTTGTCCTGACTTTATTCGCATTTCAGTTTCCACCCACTGCTGATAAAATTTCTTTTGAGAGAAGCTATTCTCATGAATTCTTACAGTTTCAGATAAATGTTTCCATTTATTAAATCCATCATTGACTACTTTGGAATTTGATTTACTGTCAAAAAGTTTGCAGCAAAAACAAAATACTGCGTTTTCGAAACTGTTGCTCTTTCTCTGCTCTTCGTTTTCTGTATTCGTACCACAACTTTTTCAAACATTTGAATTTTTCTCAGACGTTATGATTATTTATTTCGTTATGCAGTTCTGGCCTGTATAAAAAATAATAAAATCACAAATAGTATTTGGAATTAAATTCTTGCAAGAGACGGAATTCTCTCGTAACTTGGATATTCAGTATGTTGGAACATGTTAATCCTCTACTTTCTACTATCGGTTGCAAGTATGGAGCCCTGTTTTTGAAGACTTTAAGACACAGCAACGACTGAAAATAAAAAAAAAATAAAATAAAGCGTGTTATAATACTGAATTAATTATACATAAAATATTCTACTTCCAAAATTTTCTGCCCGTAAGTTTGAACATGAACTCGAGAGAAGTGAAAAAGCTACCTAACACGTTGCTATTAAGCAATCAGTCAAAACGGAAAGTGTCCTCGCCACCATTAGTTCAGGACGGTCCATGCTATTCCAAGATGAAGCTAGAGGGACGGAAAGCCTGTACGATACTTATGAGGAATTAAGATTTATTTTATATGTAGTACATGCCATTTTTGTTTAAATAAACTGATATAATCTGAAAAATGTAGCCGATTTTAGCAGTTTTTAAATAAGGTTCGCCTTTCTCATCGTTTTCCTCCTAAACCGCTTGGCTCTTGTGTTTTCTTAATTCTCCTTGAAATAACTGCTATAACTATGTTCTTTTTATGGAAGCGGATATCTCGGTAACGAGTATTAGCACGATAACGCGATAGGAACGAACACATGCGTATTTTTTTTTTGTTTAATGCGACTGTTGAAATAGAAACACATTTCAGATGTTCATTTTTTATACGTCACGTCGTCGGACGAGGTCGTCACCAGGCTTACCGGTCGGGACTCTACGCAAGAAAGCCCTTGCTATAGGAGTACCGCAATACATTATACAAAATAATAAAATAATAAGTATGCAAACATTTAATTTTTGTTTATGGAAAATCGTATTACTATGTCTTATATAGTATATGGTATCTAATATAGATGATCAGAATAATAAATCAATAGCATTTAAGAAATTTTTCAAGTATTTAATATATTTGATATTAAATTTTTATTTACGTTATTGAATTAATTATTAATTAATAATAACCACAATTTCAGTGAAAGTATGCACACGCACTATACGCTGAGGCAACGGCTACTTCAGCGACGTCCATGCTAAGTCACCCGCAGATGAACACTGAATGCACAAGCCGACCGCCGAGAATGTGGATGGCCTTCTTTGACCGCTATGTCTCACCCAGCCTCGGTGAACTTTTCGCCGATTTATTCGGGCTGAGTGTGGAGCTAGCATAAGAGCCACCGCACACTGCAGACTTGATCGGTCAGATTGTACTTCAACTATATAAATTCTAATCGTTTGCAATTAAAAGACCAACGAAACTATCGGTTTCTAACTGTAACAAATACGGCCGTATTTGGTGTTCACGCCTTATGTACCAAAATCTTCAAGTAAAAGCATTCCCATTTCTATTTACATCTTTTTGATAAAAGCATATTACTATAAGATTAACGACAAGCTGCCACAGATTTTCTATTTTTGATTTCCTAACAAATTAGTTTGTCAGTTTACACAATGTGACTTATCCAAATGCCATAAATCAGAAGTTACATACTGACAGCTGTAACTTTTCGCATTCTCGCTCGCGATGTAACCGACAGTATGCAGTCAATGACGTCATCCACTTTCTAATTCATAATCTAAGTAACCGCATCAACAAACTTCAACATACCGAGTATGATCTCGAGAAAACGCCTATTAATATTTCTTTAGAAAACGACCTCATGTTGCGCAGATGACAGCTTAAACTATCTCGTACTCTTTCAATATTCAGTTAGCTCTGAAGAAGCGAGCAACATGGTTCGCGAAACGTCAGCATTTACGAACCTTGACACACGGCACAACCCGGAAGCAATTTATTGTCTAAATGATTCTGGCCGTGAAAGCCTACGTACTGACTTTATCTAGTACTCGTTTGCACCGTATGCATTAAGCATTACCTAAGTATGGGAACGTTCTTATGTCATCGATTTCATCTCCACCGTCACCAATCCGTCACCCAACCAAGTTTAAAAATGACTTAAGTTAAGCCTAGGAAAACGGTGGCTTGTGCCCGTTTGCACCGTATTTGCTAAGCCAGACTTTAAGAACTTTAAGAATAACTTAAAGCTAAGTCGAGCTTAAGTGGGCGTTAGTTTGCATATGTGTCCGCATATGTGTAGGACATTCCCATTTTAAGTTGGCTATGAATAACTCCATGTCATCGATGTAGTATATATCTATTATACTGCCCTCCAATGGTAAAGTGCAGTATGTAAAAAAATGACAATGATTGAAATATTTTCCGTTTTCACTTAAATATGACATTAATAGTTGAAACAAATTAGCCTGTTTTACGTACAAATAGTTAAGTAACATGCTAGACTAAGGTAAATTCTTTAAAATGTAAAAAATATGCGTGATTTTTGCATAGAAACAGAAAAATTGTAGCAATTTTTTGTATGTACATACGGCGTTTTACCGTTGGACGGCAGTATAGAAGTCCAATGAATTAGTTACGATACCCAATATAGGGCGCTCTTTATAATAATATGCATTCGCTAATATGCATTCGTTTGCAGTTCTATGTATAGCTTTGTTTAGTCGCTTATCTTATACACTATTCATTATTAATCATATACTGTATGCCACTCTGTACTTTTCGCTCGTCCGAATAAGTCATTGTCAATTAGATTAAATAAAGTAGTTTTATTAATGTTTTAGAATTGTTATTTTTAAAAATTCTATTCCCAATATCGGGAATATATCTAATTTCAATGTTATTCGATTTTTTACAAAATCCGGACTTCGAGTGTCTATAGTCATCAGTTGTATACTACAAATAACAGGACATACAAATAGTACTATGGGAGGTTTTTCTTACATTTTTCGTCTTAACTACATACAGTCTAAAAAATAGCGCTGGTTGTGTACGTAAATTAAATTACTCCGCACAGGTCTACTATTTAATGGTATAATTCTTGTCTTTGTCAATAATGCTGCACTCTGCTGTTATTCATATAAATATCATGTTTTACAATTACAGGCATTTCTATTCTTTTCTTGTTCCAAAAATGTCTGACACTAACCTTCGCGTTCGCCCTGCGAATTGACGCATTGTTATGGGCTCGTGAACAGCTTCTGGGTGAGGGGCTTTCAATATTTTTGTGCAAGTGGTACATTTCTTGGTTGCAGGAATTATCCTGTTTACCATAGACCCGCAGACATATGTTTGTGCTTTTTCACCTAATCTAGATGAAGATTCGGAATGCATGGGTATTGTAGGGTACTGTAGGTCAATATCTTGTCGCTCAATGTTGTCACAACTATCATTATTTTGAAAAAGATAGTGTAAATTATTTAACATTCGAGTATTATCATTCTCACAGTTAAATCCCGGTGTATGTGTCGTATTAAGGTTTCATATTAGTAACAATTTAAACGTTCTGATAAATTGGGAGCACGTTGGCTTGTTATTCCTAAATCCGTGGCTTCTGATACATCCAAAAAAGTTCTCCAAACAATCTTGATTTAAATTTCTAACTCGAAGGTATTAGAAACCTTGCCTTTCCAAATCCTTCCAAAGATATTCTATGCCGTCCAGAGTACGGATCCAATTCTTTATTGAGACTAGCTTGAACTTGCCGCCAACGTACTCCATGCTCCGAACCGTTGCCTTCGCTTTGCCCCAGAAGGCTGTGTGGATACTTATAGGTGTTAACGCACATCGCAAAGGCTTCACATCATGCCGCTTATTACTGTTTACGCTATCAAATAATTGATCCATAAACAGCAAAAAGTCGGCAGTCTGCGATGCATCAGGATGTAGGTCAACATTTGCACTAGGATCTAGTGCCCACAACCGCTGGGCTAAAAAAAAATATAAATTATATAGAAAAATAGCGAAACAATAAAATTAAATAACAAATATATACCAACCATATATCGACAATAAAATTGTCTATATATGGTTGGTATATATTTACACCAGGAAGCCTCTTTCTTCATTTGTCCTGCTAGTCTCTCACTAAATACCTGGGTGCACTACTTCACCTTTATCAGTTTCTTTGGTCGAATATGTTGCTCGGTCAGTTTGTGCACTAGACGAATTTTATTTATCCCAACATCAAGGTTATTAAACTGCACCACGTGGTCCCAATTTGCTGTCTTCTTAAGTCCATCTTTGTCGCAAAATTTCAAATTCTTTTTCAATAGATTATATCTAATTCCTTTCACTAGATGTGGAGGATCAAAAATAGCTATCACCTCTTCGCCGTCCACTTCAAAACCCATCTTTCTAAATTCCTCGCCTTTGCTTATATACAGTCTCCGTGTGTTTTCAAGTAAACTATTGATTGCAGCAACATTGGTTGTGCCCTGATCGCAAATGGTTGTTTTCACTATAAGACCAGTGCTTCGAATTTGTGGTATAAGCTTTTTTATAAAACCTTTCAATTCAAAAGTTATAGCACTGGCCGAAAATAGGAATGCAACAGGCTGCTTCCAATTTCTTGCGATTCCTCGCACCATGAACACGCACGCATGGGAAGCAAAATTGGCTTTGCGATTGGTTCAATAATCTTCAAACCCATCAATGCAGGCATGTAGTCCACTATAGGCAACTCCTCTACTAAGCTCGACTTGATCGAACACCAGAGAATAAAACTTCTCCAGTGGCACCATGCTTGATACGGCCCGCTTTAAGCATTCCAATAGTTGCTTGTTTATCCCTGCTCGGATCTGAAACTTGGCCAGCAACTCCATAATGTTTTTTTTTGAAGGAAGCGCAAACATTTTTGACAAAAGTCTATTGCCTTTGGGAGACTGTTTATAAACGCTTATCGCAAATAACTTTTCGTTTCGGGAATATCGCCTGCCTCATGGTTTTAATTTTTCGTTCGTTAACTGGCCAAGGAAAAAGTTATAGGTGATACTATTTGTGTTATTGGCCAATTCGTTATAGAATTGTGCGGTCATAACTTTTTTAATTTCACCCATTTGCTTCTTCCTGTTCAAATTTTCAAAATGCCTCATGGTTTTAATTTTTCGTTCGTTAACTGGCCAAGCAAAAAGTTATAGGTGATACTATTTGTGTTATTGGCCAATTCGTTATAGAATTGTGCGGTCATAACTTTTTTAATTTCACCCATTTGCTTCTTCCTGTTCATATTTTCCTGCTGTGCACGTTTTAATCTTCTTTGACAAGCTATTAATTCTTTGTATAGTGCTAATACTTCCCCTTTCAATTGAGTTTTCTGTGTGACCTTGGCTAAGCCTAGGTACCTGAATCGTGATTTTCTTGCTGCAAAAAATAAAATACATGTCAACACTGTCAACAGGCTCAAAAAAAATTGTTTGCAAAAACATTATTCAATGAACACTACCGTGAATTGTGTAAGTAAACTATAACTAAATGAACAACATGAAAGTAGTACATACTCATTTCTACAAATCCGTCCTCGCCAGTGTACCCTTCGCTGTTTTCTGCAACCTGCATGTGGATGGTTGAGCATACAGCCTTAGGTCACCTAAATGTTCAGTGACATCCATTTTCTCAATGTCTGGTGGATCTTTGTTCATCCTCCTCTAAAGGTACGGCTACGTCACTTTTATCAAAGTCTGTGCTAGTGGATAGTTGTGGATGCTGCACTACTGAAAACGCACTTGCATAAGATTCGCAAACTGCTGCCGCAAAGTGGCTAGTGCATGGCGTCCGCAAATCCTGTTGAAAGTGCATGGGAATCAGGTCTACATTGGGACTGCAGGCTCGTTCAATATTTCCTGTGTTTCCTAATCACAAACAAATGAAATTGTAGAGATATGTACTTTTAGTATTGGTTTGCACATACGTATCATTCAAAGAACAAGCAGGTAAATAGAAATTAATATGCAGTCCATAGGAAAAACAGGGATGTAATTGTAATAATTCAATTAGTTTAGTTAACTAAATTAATTGGTTTAACTAACCTTGTAAATATAACGTTGGTACTGCCTTGAATTTTAACAACCGGTGTGTACCACTGTTACTCAAATTCTTCGCAACAAGATTGGGATCTCCGATTCTCTTCAGCCACTCTTTCAATAAGGGTGGATCTTTCACAGGAAGACAAACCCTCGAAGATTCGCGATCATAGCAATTCGGAACACAAGTCTTTTGGCTCACCATCTGAAAGATTCGACAATCTTCTTTTACTACGATGCACGCACATTTTATTTTAAATAAAAAAAAAAATATTGGGAATTTACTTACCGTGATGACAACTGCAGTGACGAGCGTTTATAAACGCTAATAACAACTACAAAATGTAGGGAAAACGTACGAAAAACTGGAAAAAACTTGCGAAAAACACCAACAAAAAATGAAAACACTAACACTGATTTTACATAAACGCTGAGAACAAACACAAAATGTACAAAAACGTAGGAAAAACGGGAAAAAACGGCTAAAGTAGAAAATCAGAACAGCTAAAGTGACTTAACTTAAGTCAATGACTTGAGTGAAGTGTAAGTGTCAAATATGACGGATGCCGGATAGACGATTTTGAATTTGCTGCTTGATCTGACCGGTTGCGATAATACCGACCACGCGTTTTTTTTTTGTCAAAATAGCGCCATCCGTCGGCACGACTCAACTTGGTAGACCACGTGACAGCTGCAAATAAAGAGAGTGGGGGGGGAAGGCAGTGAAACCCCCCTGATGCTAGCAAAGTAGGGATCTATGACGTATATTCAGGTTGTTGTCTCGGTATGAATTTTAAAAATATACGGTCTTCATAACATTCGGTAATGTCATTCAGTAAGAGATCAGGGTTTTAGATTTATGTTTTTGTATCTCCAGTTCTTCGACTAAGTTTAGTTTATTACACCTATGGTGTTGCTGGAGTAGCGAAATGTTGTCAATGTTCGTAATTTCTCCAGCAGGTGTCGTCCTACTGCTGAATTATTTTTATGTTCTTCAAATCTGATATTTAGTTTTCTCTCTGATTGGCGTATGTAATGTTTGTCACAGTCTTCGTATCCAGTTTTCTAAACTCCGCTTTTTTGTGCAATGGGGATTTTTTTGTTGCTATAAAAACTGTTTTAAGAGTTCTGTGAAATGTTTCTAAAATACCATTGCTTTGCGGATGGTAAGAATAGAAATTAATTTGGTGTGAACCAAAAAAATAATTAAATCGACAAAAAAGTTGCGGTATGCCAAAACGAGAAAAATAATGTATTGGCGTTAGCTATTGTTGAACTTGAGGTTCCGGCGAGTGGATATGCTTCTGTCCACCTTGTAAAACGTTCAATAACCGAAAGTATGTAACATGAACCACATGAAAGAGTTAAAGGACCCATAATGTCTATATGTATGTGTTCAAAACGTCCTCTAGGAATATTGAAAGCTTGAAAAGGTGATTTTGTATGTACAGTAGAGTCTCCTACAACGCGGTTTAATGTTACGCGTTGTACGAAAACGCGTTATAGGAACTTGACGATCGCGAATGTTGACGCATTCGCCGCCCGCCTGTAGCGTTTTAACGCCAAAAACAATGCAAAATTTATAAGTAAAAAGACGTCATAACTCGAAAACACATTATAAATGGAATTAAAGCCCTACCTGTTACGTTGACGAGCAGCCTTTAGAATAGTCAGTATGAATTAGTGAATACTCGTAAAACAAACTAGAAGAAACTAATTCATTCTTATCGCAAAATCGTGTGTACCGCAAAATCGTGTTTACCGCTTCTACAGACAGCATTATTTCCGTTTTTCTTATGCAGTATGGTAGTTGGATTTGTTAATTTAATAAGAATACATTCTCTTTGTAAGTTTTGTTTGTCTCCATCATCCATCGTGCCGCGCCGTTACGAAACATTTTGGTTAAGTATTTTCTAACCGGGGTTATGACAGTTCAAAATAACAGCGCATGCTTGTGGCTCATGCGCAGTTAGCACATATCGGCCGGACAACCATACGCGCACGGCGTGCGTTGTATGGGAGTCGCGTTATATGAATTTGTTGTCGCAAAATTTTTAGCGCGTTGTAGGAATTCGCGTTATACGAACTCGCGTTATAGGAGACTCGCCTGTATGTGTATTTTCGAAGTTTGACAACTAATGCAAGTTTTGGTAAAACAATAAATGTCAGAGTTGATTCTAGGCCAGAAAAATCGAGTTTAATTACATTTTATGAATTCCAATTCCCGAATGTGAAATATTGTGAAAATTTGAAAAAATTGTGAAACGCAAAGAAATTGGGACATAAATACACGGAGGTGAAGATTTAATTTCACACCAAAGATGTAAATTTGAAAATGAAATTTCTTTCCTAGATAGTGTGAACTTTGAAGAACTAGTGTCTTGTTTTGTTAAAAGAAAGGGTAGTTGTGTCGTTATCTTGTGCTACTTTTAAGTATTTAATACTAGGATAGGAAGGATCAATGGAGTCAACATCTAACCTAGATAAAGTATCAGCAACAATGTTGGAATTGCCTTTAATGAATTGAATATCTGTAGAAAATTGTGTGATAAAATTGAAATAACGAGTTTGTCGCGGACATTTTTCTGATTTAGAAGAAAGTGATTTAGTTAGTGGTTTATGATCTGTAAAAATAATGAATTCATTTCCTTCTAAGAAATTTCGGAAATGTCTGATAGCTTCATAAGCAGCCTATAATTCACGATCAAAAATAGATTATTTGGTTTGTGTGAGTGAAAGTTTTCGTGAAAAATATGCTATTGGTTGAGAAATGTTGTTTTTGACTTGCTCTAAAACTGCGAAAATAGAACAGCTAGAAGCATCAGTAGTTAGAGTCAAGCGAGCGTCTTTACAAGGATGGGCAAGAAAAGTGGCGTTAATAAGTTTAATAAGTTTTTTTTTAGCAATCGAGGAACTATCATCGCCTTCTATATACCTCAAAGGTAATTCTTTCTGCAAAATGCTTTAAGGTTCTTGCCCGGTAGTAATTAACAGAATTTCATGAATTATTGGGTAGCAACGGGTCTTCTAATCAAAAACTTCACTGCGTGTTGACCATTTTATTTACGTTCAATATTTCGCAGATAATTTTCTGCTTCCTCAGGAACTGTACAGCTGTTACAAAAGTAACAGTTAGATTGGAAAAAAGAAAACAAAGCAATATGAGATTAGGTACCTAAACACTGGTTCATGAATCATTGATGTTGGACGGTAAACTGCACACATACGAGGAGCAAACACGCAAAACGAGCGAGATACACCTTCTCTGAGCGTTCAAGACAGCACGTTCGAACTTATTAACAATAGTGGTAGGCGGACGGCAATGGTCTCTCTAAAAAACAATTATATAAATTGAAACAAACGCAACCACAAGTCACTCGGCCGGTTACCTCACAATTTTGTTCAACACAACGTAAAACAGTTAAACAAATTACTGACTCGCACAAATCAAAACCGCTAGCAGCACCGACAATCAAAATAAACGCAAAATAGCAAACTCAACAACGGTAACAGAGTAAACAAACACCTAAGATGGACGTTCGTCGAGCACGTAGCCTCCAGCAACACACCAGTGGTACTTGGTACTTGGTATTTGAATTCAAAATGCAAGACCGAAAAGCGGAAACGATCAAAATTAGTCAGATAAGCGACCAAACAATTAAAAACTGATAAAAGAATTAGTCAATCAAAAAATCAGCTCACTCAAATCACCGAACTCCTCCACCTACCACTATTGTTAATAAGTTCGAACGTGCTGTCTTGAACGCTCAGAGAAGGTGTTTCTCGCTCGTTTTGCGTGTTTGCTCCTCGTATGTGTGCAGTTTACCGTCCAACATCAATGATTCATTGACCAGTGTTGAGGTACCTAATCTCATATTGCTTTGTTTTCTTTTTTCCAATCTAACTGTTACTTTTGTAATTGCTTTACAGTTCCTGAAGAAGCAGAAAATTTTCTGCGAAATATTGAACGTAAATAAAATGGTCAACACGCAGTGAAGTGTTTGATTAGAAGACCCGTTGCTACCCAATAATTCTTGAAATTCTGGTAATTCTTTCTGTTTAGAAAGACGAGTTGAATTTGCTAAAGAGTACAATGGTTGAAGTATTTTAGAAACATTGGAACAAATCTATGCTAAAAATTAATCTTTCCCAAAAAAGCGTTCTAATTTATTTATGGTTTTCGGGATAGGAAAATTATCAATGATCTTAACACGCTCATTCGAAGGAAGAATGCCTTTCAAGGTAATATTTTGTCCTAGCAAATCAATAGAATCAACACCAACAGTACACTTTGTAACTTTAATACAGATGCCGAAACTATCAAGTCTTTCAAAAAGTTGAACTAAATGAGAAAGATGATCTTGTTCAGTTTTACTTGCTATTAAAATGTCGTCCAAGTAGAATCCAAGTAGAATGAAATCTAATCCAGCAGTAACGTTATTAATAAGAACCCTGGAAGGTCTGCGCGGCTTTCGTAAGTCGAAAGGCATGCGCGTGAACTCTGAAACCTGAAAAGGCCAAATGGAGTAGTAATTGCGGTTTTACATGTCTTCCTCCGCTACTGGCAGATGATGATAAGCACGCACAAGGTTAATTTTTGAGAAGATGGTACAGTTATGAATATGTAAATTGAAATCTTGTATGTGATGTAAAGGTCAGGAATGGTACAACTGTGAAGGAGACGATAATCGCCACAAGGTCTCCAATCATTTGATTCCTTTTTACGAACCATATGCAATGGCGAAGCGACTGAAGATGAGGATGGCCTACAAATCCCTAAGGAGACCATTTGTTCAGATGCAGATTTTGCCAAATTATTTTTTACTAAGTACAAACGACGTGGACGTGTAAGGGAAGATGATTAGAGGTGTAAATGTGATGAGTAACAGAATGTTTGAGTGGACGGGAAAAATCAGGGGAAGAAAATAAATTTGGAACTTTCATTAAAAGATTAGTGTATTTGGTTTCAACAGAAAAGCATTCTGGTGAAGGAGTACTTGATTGAATTAGTGGACTAGATGATGTTAAATTGGTTGTTGAATCAATTAATGTATGGTTTTTATTGTCCACTATAATTCAAAATTTATGTAAAAAATCGCCACCAATCATGGGACGCGAAACATCGGCAATAGTGAAAACAAAAGCAAAATTTCGACGTAAATTTAAAGAAACAGTTAACATCTGTTAACCATAAGTAGCGATAACGGAACCGTTTACAGCTGTAAGTGAATAATTGTTATCTTTATGATAATTGAAAAAAGAATTCCGAGGAATAACTGATATGTCCTCTCCGGTATCCATCGAAAATGAAAAGACGTAAACTATTCCTATTGCCGTGTGCACAATTTTCAAATAATTTGGAATTGTAAAATGATTTAGACTTGATAACTGTTAAAACCATTGCTCGTTTTTTTTTTAAATTTATTTTGGACACTCTGTTTTGTATTATTAGGGGTAAACATTAGATAAAAAATACCAAGGACCTTGACATTTCATCGCTCTATTACCAAAGTTATTGGTATTGGTAATAGCATATTGAAGGAGATCTTTGATTTGAAGGTGATCGTTGTTGAGAAGAAGAATTTCTACTAAATGAACGAGATTGACGACAGTTTTGACAACAATTAGTTTGTGAATTTGTATTTTCAGTGTTGTTGTGTAATGCATTAATTTGTGTCTCCATTAAAGATTGTGTAAAATGATTTGCAGGGTTGTTTGAAAATAATTGCTGAAATCGTTAAAAGCTTTTAATAATTGTGTTTCACCGTTTACAGAGGAGGTAGAAGGTGTAGGGTTGGTGTTTGAAATTTCGAAAACTTTTTGAGGAGGTAAAGAAGGAGTATTTAAGGATTCCCAAATTTTGTCTGCAATGGGTCGGAAGAAGTCGGACGGTTTCTGACCACCCATTTCTGAAAGCAATTCATCACGACGTTTCTGTTGACTAAAAGACAAGCGTGAAATTAAAGTTGTCTTGAGTAAATAATACGTGTGGTCTTGAGGTGGATTCGTAATGATATCATAATAAACATTGGAAATAATTTCTAGTGCTAAATTAGGTACAACTAAATTATATTTTGTTTTATCATCATAGATCCGTGAAAGTGAAAACTGAGCCTCGATTTGCATAAACCAAATTTCGGGTTTAGAAATCCAAAATGGAGGTGGTTTAATGGATGAAATATTTTCAATTGAATTGTCACCTATGACGGATGGATTTGGATCCGTCATGAGGACAAATAAATTTAGAATTTAGTTAAACAATAAATCCGTACCACAACAACGGATCCGTCCAGAACCGAAAGAAGGTAAAATTATTTTGGGCTGTGTGATGGCAATGAAGGAAAATTCTCTGACCGGAAGTGGGTTGCTCAAATTCTTCTTAATCTTGCTCAGAAGACGCAGGTAGATCAGTACTAGTTGATAGTGGTATACTTGCGGAAGTCGTGGGTTCCTGTGAATCTTCTACCGTCCTTTCGTGGCTTTTCGCCCTCCTCCTTGTACCTGCCGCATCTACAGCTACATTCTCTGCGCAGCACTTTCGTGTCCGGGCTTCTGGTGTCGTTAAATCTTTACGATTTCCTTACCTACCGCTGCCGTTATTTTCTCCATTTCCTGGGATATCTTTTCCATCTCCTCTTTCGTACTGGTTTCGCTCTTGCCGGTGTCTTTTAGGCCCTTCACCTTCTGGTTGGGTTTTCTCCCGACTTCCTCCAGCTTCTCTTCCTTCTCTTCCTCCTTCTTCTTGTCGCCGTCTTTCCTTTTCCTCTTGAGGTAAATTCTGCCTCCCGCGTCTTGCCATGCCGACATCGCTCCCGCCGGCTGGTTCTGCGTTGGTTCGGAGTTGTCTGTCCAGACTTGACTCTTTGGGAGACTGACGCCACGTTTCCTGCTGCCAACTGAACTATTTTTATCGCTTGACACTGCGTGCCAAGGCACGGCTTTTTATTATTATTATTATTTATTGGAACTCTCTGATACATCTCATTAAATAGGTTAAACCTGGATAATATAATTTAGATACAACATATAAATACAAAAATTACACTAATAAATTTTGAAAAGTAATGAAGATCATCAGGGCAAATTGGTAGTACCGAACTTCGCTGAATCCTAGGGTACTCCCTTTGCGGGTATCACTGCAGCTCAACCCAATTTAGAAAAGCAACGCCCTTTATGATTTGCAACATTAGGTTTCAAAGCAAAGGAAAACTGCAGAAACCCCGTACAGTGTTGCGTACAGGTCAGTAAAAACACATGCAGATATTTATTAATAGACAGTATACAGACGAAAAGTAGTATGATAGCAGTTAATTTAGAATTCTCTATGATAAAACTCTTCTCAAAATATTCGCGCTTCCCAAAACCGCAATTTCTTGAATTTCCCAGGGCGAAATTTTGCACGGCAACTCCTTGACATGTTTACTATAATTTTGAGTAACTACTCACAATGAACCTACAATCGCCGGAATAATGTTTACTTTCATTCCCCACATACGTCCAACTTCTATTGAGAGATCCTTATATTTAAGTTGTTTTTCAAGCTCATTCCTTACAACATTCGCATCAGGAGGTACTGACATTTCTATGAACGTGCATACCTTCATCTGGAAATACTTTACCACGATATCTGGCTTATTAGCATCAAGCATTCTATCAGTGGCAACGGGCATGTTCCATAATATGGTAATATGATCGTCACTCACAACAGGAGATGGAATGTGGTCATACCACCGAGACACATCCATTGCTAAATCTAATAGTTGGGAACACAAATTGCAATGTATATATGTTCCCACCCTATCATGCCTAGCAATGTAACGCGACTCAGCTAAGACTGGACAAGCCGCTAATAAATAATATACATGTTCCGGAGCCTGAAGACACAGTCTACAACTCCCATCATGAGCAACTTTCATAATCTTCTGTTCATGATATCTTCATGATTCTTATTGCGCCGCTATGATAGAGGATTCCGTTTCAGCCTTAATGTTCCCATGACAAAGCCAAGATAACGATCCGGACTTTGATATACCATCACCCTCCACAAGTCTTAAAAATTAACATAATCCTCTCTCATTTTCTGATTCATTCTTAACTGATCTCGCTCCTCTTCAACTGCTCATCATTTTTGGTATAAAGTTTCAAGTCAACCATATGTAATGAATGACCAATTAACTTTTCGCCAGGTAATAACTGAACACCAGCTTTGTCCTCATTCAATTCATTAGACAGTGCAAATAGGCTTATCCAAAAGAGCAAAGGTGATAAACTATCACCTTGAAATATGCCACAATTAATATTAATCAGCTCTGAGAAAACACACGAGTCTTCTCCACGCAAACATAGTTTAGTAGACCATAAGACATACATGAGTTTACCAGAAAAATAATTTTTTGGTTTACCCCATATATCTCCAAGGCTTTTACAATCCATTCATGCGGGATACTATCATACGCCTTCTTATAATCAATCCAAGCCATGGATAGGTTCCCTCGAGTCTTCTTGATCTTTTCGACAACTTCTTGTTAATTATTAACAGTTCCTTCGAACCATAACTGTCCTTTAAAATGCCTTTCTGCTCAGACGGCAATACATTATTTTCTTTAAGATGTTCATAAATCTTGGTACCTAAAATTTTAGTTAATAATTTATAACAACAATTTAAACAAGTAACAGGTCTGTATTGGGATACTTCCATTGTATTCTCCGTTTTGGGAATCAAAACAGTTACACCTTTCGTCAGCCACGACGGTATCAGTTCCGGATTATTAACCATGTTGTTAAAAAAAGCATTTACTAAATGTTCATGCAATATGGTTATCCTTTTAAGCCAAAAATTAGGAATTGTATCTGGTCCAGGAGCTTTCCAAATTGCTAAACTTTTGCAAGCATTTAGGATGTCATCTTTGGAGAGAAGTAGTTCCATTGCTTCCATTGCTGGGTAATGGTTATTCCGCCTCTCCTCGCGTTTAATCCATTCCGCTTTAGAATTGTACTTGCCAGATTACCCCCAAATGCCTGTCCAAAAATTGGTAACATCCTGCATGTTTGCAAAATTCTGGATACAGATGTTCTACTTGCCTAGACCACTATAAATTTTTTTAGGATTTTCTTCAAAATTTTTGTTATCATGGTAAGTCCGAATTCTTTTTTCAATTCTTCTGATACGTTGGGCCTTAGCTTGAATTTTCTGTTTTAACTCCTCTCCAATAATTACTATATCCTTCTCGTCGCCCAAAACACTATATTTTAGTATTATGTTTTGCCGTAACCGTTGTAACCTCACTGTTAAATGAATAGATCTTCTAATTTCAGAAATCCTGGAAACGTCCTTTCTCCAATTAGCAATATTAGTTTGGAGTCTACGCTTCCAACGATTCTCCCGAATTCTATTATTGTGTATTGATGTAAATTTTGGTTTCACCATCTTAGTAATAACATATGCAGATGCGTAAAACAAATTCTTTATTTCAATACTGGACAATTCTGGCCTATTCCTCAGAAATACTTCCAGATCAGAATTAGCTTGCGCAATAAACTCCGTAACCCTGTTAGTCTCCCGTATAAAAGCCTCTCTTCAATAATTCGTTATACTGAGTACGGCAGTCCTTCTTTGTTAATCGGAAATCCCCTTGCAGCACATTCTAGTATCCAATCACTTATTCTGTTTTCAATCTTTGGTTTGTTTGTAGGACACATTCAGGTCCAACTCGACAACAGTTGTCACAAGTTTTTCCACTCAACCTATTTCAAACAAAATTACTCATCGATTTTAGCTGTTATTTTGCTCATACGTTGCAAGGTATCCCATACGTAATCCTATAACGAGACAGCATGCTGTATCATGTGTCTGCCCTTACGATTTGAAGCTATGAGTAATTCCCGTCTGTCGTGGAACAGAGTATACTTATATTATTTCCACGCCCTAGCTATATACATGTTTTCTCAAATGGCTTCCAAAGCACCCTGCATGGCACTCTCCGGATACTGGAACAAATTCCTCAAGTCATGGTGATTTCTGGAAAAAGTGCTACTTATAAATACAACGCCGGATATAATACAACTGGGACAACGCCGTACTCAAAACTCAATTTAAAAAAAAGTCTGTTCAGGTGGCGGGCTAAAAGGATGGTCCATCTCCCTTGGGAAACGGCTCAAAGCAATTAATGCAATTATTGAATCGAGGGAAGGGGAATATACAACTGGAGCAGTTCAACCTGAGGTTGATGAGCAGGTTGATATGTGTTAGATCGGATATAAGAAACGAAAAAAATACTTAAACTGGAATCCATGTTGTCTATATGTAAGAATTAATTGTCGTCGGCATTTGCCGTGGAATGTGTTACGCATTTCTTACAGAGGATACAGGTAAGACATGAAAAACGGTACAAGCGCAACATAAATAAGTTCAGTAGAGTGGATAGCTTCGACCAGGACAATTGCAGACTATTTGAAAATAACATAAATGGTTTGTATACTTAACAGATAAAGATATTTTTTCATTTCTTGTCGTTGGGGGTAAGTTCGATATGCAGGTCTAGGTGAATAGAACGAACGTTGGAGAGCTATTGGCGGATGCAGAGGGATGTAGTGACTGACACACCAGAGTGTAGACTACGGACCTACATATATTACAAAAAAAAATCTGATGTGGCCAGGCACATGACTTTATCATACTATATATAAAATTAATAGTTTAGCTGCATGAGATTCCATTTGATCGAGATCGGCCATGTCTGCATTAAAATAAAACTACTAGAACTAGACAGATATGTCGATTAAAGCTGCGTTCGGATATTGTACTCCGTTGACACCGGGTACACCGTCCAAATGACACTTACGTGTTATTGGGTGTAAAAAGTGTAATGCAATATGCGAACGCAGCTTATATTGACAGAAGTTATTGTCAAAACATTAGCGTTTGACACCAAGACTACCTACTGTCATTAGAATAAAAAAATCTGACAAATCCTGGCTACTAGTTTTCATGCAGTATCGATGAATCTCGTAGAAATAGAGGTCATGCAGCTAAAATATTGATTGTACCAAAAAATGTCATAGTGATAAATTATTCAGAATTTCTTCATCTTTAATTTATTATTTATATATTTCGACAAAATTCCAGAAATGGCGGCTTATTTGAAAAATCTTTCAAAAATGCTAATACTAAACCTCCAGTTCCTTTGGACCCTCTTCAACAGAAAGCTTTTAAGCTCTAAGTTTGGTTATGAAACTTCTAAATATGAAGTTTCGTCCCGATACCTTTAGTAGTTTCTCCGGAATCGTCGCCACAAAAAAACGGGTACACACACACACACAGACATTTTTTTGTACCTTGGTCAAAAATGGTCTGGGGATCCAAAAAGACATATTTCCGCTAAAATCTCAAAATTTTTTTTTGCACGATTACAATACTTTACATACTGCGTATGATAAAGTAAAAATTGACGCAATTGAAAAATATTTAAGGGCAGATTCCTTGTGATTAATTCCTATTACAGACAATTTGATAGCTAATTTCTTTAAATTTAGTTGATTACAAACATCATACTTTATAATATTGCTTTTGAACCACAGTCCAGTAAAACTCTACATTTGAGAGAATTTCCAAAATTTTACTGTATTTTAACCTCAGCTGTTGACAATAGTATGTTTGAATTTAGAACATTATAATTTACTGAAATTATTTCTGGGTACTGTGAAGATTCTCCTAATGTAGTAGTGTGGTAGTGTGGTATGTTTGTTTGTTACATTTTCTGAAACCAGCACGTTTACAATCAAAACTCATATGGTTACCGTTAAAACAAATCCATTAAAACAATTCAAAACAAGCCATAATTTTCTCTCCTTTATTTCTTTTATTCGATCTTGAACTCTTAAATTTAATAGTTTGCCACAAATATATATCAAGTGTACATTTCCACTGTTACTAGAAGTTCTTATTATTAGTTGAAAAAGAGTAGTTGTTTGTGTATAAGTTCTTTTATTTTGATTTTCCAACGTCTCTAATACATCCCACTTATATGTTTATAAATGTTTTTAATTCGCTTAATTCCGAAAATTCTTTACCATGTTTACTGACTTCCCACTCCTTATGTGTTTGTGGATCCAACTCACTTGATATTAAAAATATTGAAATCGTGTCCCACTCATTGATCTTTTGTCCTAATGCTGTTAACGCCATTGTAAGCTTTGAAAACCCATCAAACAATTTGCGTAGATCAAATGCAGTCATTTTTTTCTGTTAGGAAATTGAACAAAGGCTTTAAATGATTATTCACCAGGATCCTTTTGTTGTCATACCTCACACAATGTAATTGGCTTCGGTTACCTCTAAAGATTTTATAAGTTGGGCCGCATGGCCGTTAGTTGATTTTAAATATTGCAGTTTTTGACTATTACAAATGTTCGTGTCTATATTATAGTAAACGTAATTCACCGTTTTTAAATCACCATTTCACATGCCAAAAAGTGCGTTCCTAATTGCTTATGGAAAATTTGTAGAAGTTTTTCCGGGGGCGCGAAGCGCGACCGTCGCCCTATATGGACCATTCTACGTTGCGTGAGTTTTCTAAATCGACGCAAAACGGCCTCTCGGCCGTTTTTGCTTTAGAGTTTTCCAAAACGCGAACGATTTTGGTGAGCGAGCCTCAACATTCCAGTGCAGTTTGATTCGTGTCGCCATTGGCTACCGGCTGTAAACGTCAAAAAACGTAGCCATAACCTATTTATATTGCACTAGCTATGTACAAAGCTAAGCGATTTGTTGGTTATTATCGGCGGAGGCCTAAAAGCACAAAATCTGTCCCCACAAATAGTGTTTGAGAAACCAATAACCTATGTTGTAAGTATAGTAATAATTATTAATTCGCATTTGCCTGTATTACGTACGAATGCGTACTTAATACCTATGTACTCTTGCATATTATGAAAACACAAGTAAGTAAATTAATAGAGATGATTAGCGTTTCATTTAAATTTGGCCGTTTACTTTACCACTAATTGCTTTCAGCTTGGGACGAAATATGATAGATGGCACCAATGTACAACAATCGCATCTGCGGACAGCCCCAATGTCAAGAAACACCGCATAACCTAACATTTTGACGGTAAATTTCAGGAACAACCGCACACAGAATACGGTGAGTTTATTACATATTATTTGTAGTACACATTTACTTATTTATTAATAATTTTAGGATGTAAAAAAACTGGCGTACAGTGACTAATTTGTACATATTAAGCCGCAAATACAAAAGATCTTCCAGGTCCAAGGATATCGAAAGACAGATGGCATACAACCAAGTTCTACCATACCATAACACCTACAAGAAAGCGAAAGTTAAAATACTGTGGGAATTGACAGAGCGCAACAGAGAGGCCTAGAATGTGAACATCAGCTCGATTATGTCAGATGGGGGATGATTCCAGAGAAAATAAATAAGAATTGTTTCTGTAATCAAACATTTAGTAGAAGAATTTGAAGGAATGAAACAATTTATTGTTATTTTGAGGTTAGATGAAGTATATATATATAATATATGTAGTTGAATTTTGTTTAATTTGTTTTTTACGGGAACATCTATGATGTGATAAATAGGCTGCAGGAACAAGGAATCTAATTTTGGTTTAAAGAAAGTTATAACAACATTGGTGATTCGGAAGTGTTATTTAACTAGACTTATCGTATGGTAAGCGTAAGTCTCAGTAACCCGTAATGAGATTTTCAATTTCATATACATACGTACCATATTACAAAGAGACGGTTTCAATCAAGGTCTGTTTTGCTATAACAATAAATGAGGACAAAACTTTGGATTTAGTTAGAATTTATTTATCTCAACCCGTCTTTGCACACGCCCAGCTAAATGTGGCATTTTCTACGGCTAAAAAGTGGGATTCTACGTGGGGCAATTATTGAAAAAGAGTGTATTCAAATCAACAGGTACATGTTACGTAGAAATATTTATATTTGTAAATATTCCATTTTTAACTTATTTTATTGTCTTCTGTAATATATACATATGTATACAAATGTATACAAATGTGCAATTGTTCTACAAATATATATTATATGAACAGTCTCAGAAAAGGATAAGGTTTATAATTTTTATCAATTGTTTTTTTTTTTTTTGTAGTAAGGGTAAAGAATTTTTCAAGCTGAAAATTTTTAACTATAATTTGTGACAGTAGTATAAAAATATTACTCTACTGCAAGATTTAGGTCTCGTGCACTTGGGTAAAATTGAGTAATTTTAACAATTGAAGCTTATTTTGTGTTCCATGTAAATTAACTGGGAACAAAATCTAACAATTTTTTTTTCAAGTAACAAACATCTTTAATAAGATCTAAGAGAAAAAAAATCAAATATTTTTTTTTTCAATAAAGCTCTCTATACAAGAGTAGATTATAGTTACTGGACCAACAACATGCCATTATATAAAGAAGTAACTTTAAAAACAACTGTTAAATTTGACAAATATACAATTTATGTTATATAAGTCGATAAAAAGTTGTAGACAATTGTTAAATTTGACGTCGTAATTTGCATTGATTATGAAAAATAGCTAATACATTTTAATAATATATTTTTTATACTATTATTTCACACCATACTTATTCTTAAAATTATTCAATTTGAAAAGAAACAGCAACAATAAAAAGAAAATCAAATTTATTGCGACAAATTATATTTTTTTGTACTTGCGCGAGACTATTTTTTTACTATTTTTTTTTTATTTTTATATACAGGGTGAGTCACTAGAGTCGCGGTGGTAGATATAGCAATTATCTTTAGAGATGGAAAAAAATATTTAATACAAAAGTTGTTTGGCATATCATTTTTTACAACGTAAAATTATTTTCATTTATACTGGGTGTTGCATTTAGGCGTAGCAGAAAATAAATTAACTTTTTTAAATGGAATGCCCTGTATATTATAACATATTATGATTGCGAAGAAAATTGTCTTACTAATTGTATCAGGTGATATTGACGTAAAGCTAATAGCTTCTGCAATATTCAATTTTTTATTAAAAAAATGGCCGTTGCAGGCCTTTTCCGAAAACTACGTAATAGCGTCATTTTTGCAGATATTTTCTTACAACTTTGTCAGAAAATAACCAATACTAATAGGGAGGTGATAGTGCCCAAAGAAATTTGATGCGCTATACAGGGTGTTCCTAGCACCTAATCAATTTTGATATTTTTCAAATGGCTTTTTCTTGAGTTTTTAAATGGAACGCCCTGTATATTATTTGCTGGTTGCATTTCCCATTAAGTTGCCTTTAATTTATATTAAGTGTGGCATATACATATTTGTACCCATTTTCGTGATATTTGGAATTTAAAGAAAATGTGTAATAAAGTATACCAATACAGTGCTTTAATATTACACCCTGTATAATTGAGTTAGTTTTTTCATGTATTTTGTTATAATATAAATAAATTATAAATGTTGGTAAAGTTAAAAATGCTGTTTTTTATAAAGATACATTTAAATAGCAGAGTTACGCTAATATTTTAAGTTAGCTTAGATTTACTTAACCTCGTTGTCATGGAAACAAAAACAAATAACAGACGTGTAGTCATTGCTGTCAACAGACTTAATATAGCTAACCAACATTTGTAATCTCTGTTAACGATGAATTTTAATTATACTAAAGAGGAACTGATAAATATTCTTATATAATTTTTCATATTGAGTAACTAAATGGTAATTCCATGTACTTTTCAATTTATTTTGAGCATTCTGTCAGTTTTTTAATTCAACAAAAGTATTTTTTTCCTTTCTATGTTCTCTTTACAAAAAAAAAATCATTAAAAAAGAACCATGTTATGCAGGGTGTAATATTAAAGCACTGTATTGGTATACTTTATTACACATTTTCTTTAAATTCCAAATATCACGAAAACGGGTACAAATATGTATATGCCACACTTAATATAAATTAAAGGCAACTTAATGGGAAATGCAACCAGCAAATAATATACAGGGCGTTCCATTTAAAAAACTCAAGAAAAAGCCATTTGAAAAATATCAAAATTGATTAGGTGCTAGGAACACCCTGTATAGCGCATCAAATTTCTTTGGGCACTATCACCTCCCTATTAGTATTGGTTATTTTCTGACAAAGTTGTAAGAAAATATCTGCAAAAATGACGCTATTACGTAGTTTTCGGAAAAGGCCTGCGACGGCCATTTTTTTAATAAAAAATTGAATATTGCACAAACTATTAGCTTTACGTCAATATCACCTGATACAATTAATAAGACAATTTTCTTCGCAATCATAATATGTTATAATATACAGGGCATTCCATTTAAAAAAGTTAATTTATTTTCTGCTACGCCTAAATGCAACACCCAGTATAAATGAAAATAATTTTACGTTGTAGAAAATGATATGCCAAACAACTTTTGTATTAAATATTTTTTTCCATCTCTAAAGATAATTGCTATATCTACCACCGCGACTCTAGTGACTCACCCTGTATATATATATATATATATATATATATATATATATATATATATATATATATATATATATATATATATATATATATATATATATATATATATATATATATATATATATACAGGGTGTCCGGAAAGTCAAGGGACCCAGCTTAACCGTATATTCTTGATGTCAAATGTGGCCGATTAAACCAAAAATCCCATAGTAAAAAGTACTTCCTTAAGAAGTTACAAGGTGTTAAATATAGAAAATATATTTCTTGTTTTGCGTATATTTTAGACAAGACACAGCCGATCAATCTGAAAAGTGGTACCCTTAGGCGTTTGGAGACGCCAAACATGATAGCAGTATTAGGACATTTGCATATTGTAGAGGGAGCTGTCGGCAGCTTTTGTGGGGTAGTATTATTATGATATTTATATTATTATTATGACTGGGCGGTATGACTAAAAATTATGATGCGGACGTTAATATTACATAAAAAATGTTTACCTATTTTATGCCGATAAAATCCACCGTTTTCAAGAAAAACGGAATTAAACATTTTGTGTATTTGCTAAAAGCTGTCATTATAAAAAATTAAACTTAATTTTCAGTTATACTTTATTTATAAATCCAATGTGACATGTTAATATAAATAATAAATCCAATTAACATGTTTTGTTGTTTGTCAATTGTGTGTTAAATTTTTAGTTCTTGAAGAAGCCAACAATAATTGGCGAAATATTGAACATTAAAAAAGGTCTAACAAACAACACCTTTTTTTTAGCCCTATCATCCCAAAAAATACAAATTTATTAGTTTATTTATAAATTTATAATGTTTTCAAAATGTCCACCGTTTAGTTCAACACATCTTTCACAACGTTTTCCTAAGTTTTGTCGTACTCTAAAAAATGACTGAAAGTTATTTCTAATTTCACTTCCTGCGTCAACAATCGTTTTTTGCAAATCTTGCCTAGTATTAGTAGACTTGCCGGTATCCATATAGAAAAATCTAATGGGTTGACGTCTGGACTTCTCGGTGGCCAAGGATAATCACTCCAGCAGTTCGGAAAGTGGTTGTCTAAACAGTTTCGCACAGTTTGCAGGAAATGGGCGGGAGCACCATCGTGCATAAACCATACACTCCCACGCAGGTTTAAAGGGATGTCTTCTAATAAGGTAGGTGGAGCGTTGTCCAAAATATTTAAATACGATGCATCATTTAATCGAGGAGGAAGTTCGTAAGGGCCGATCAAATGATCTCCAACAACGCCGCACCATACATTTACCGAAAATTCATGTTGGAAATGTTTATTTCTGGATAAATGGGGGTTTTCTACATTCCAGGAGTGAGAATTGCGTGTGTTTAGGATACCACGGCGTGTAAAAGTTGCCTCATCGGTAAATAACATTTGCCATTTGGTAGCACATTAGTGTGGTGATATGGATAAAGCAGAATAATGTTATGTACGCTTGTCCGGGGTACTACAGTAGCTGTACATTATTTCCCTACTCTTACTTCAGGATCTTCTTCTATTCGGAACAAAATATCTTCCTCCTCCTCAATGGTTGGCGAAGTTGGTCGTTCTGCATGGCGCCGAAAACTTCCATGTTGTTTCAGCCGTTGAAATATATTTTGGAAAAGCTTTCTATTAGTTTGGTGACGATTTTGGTACTACTGCCTGTATCTTCCCGCTGCTGCTGCTCCATTAAATAGCTCTTGAGCATAAACAGCAACCATATCGGTCATTTCCGAGTTTGAAAAAAAATTGTGCCGAGGCATATTCTTTTGTGATAAAATACCACAAATATGTAATGAACTGTGAAATAATCAATTAAATACAGTTTCCTTAAGCAAACTGACACAAATTTACGTTAGGCATTTACGTTTGACACATAGTAACTTGATAGAATAACATTGCATAAACTACAGTTATTCAATACACAGTACGTATAATTGCGTTTTCTTGAAAACGGTGGATTTTATCGCCATAAAATAGGTAAACATTTTTTATGTAAAATTAACGTCCGTATCATACTTTTTAGTCGTCCCGCCCAAAGTCATAATAATAATAAAAGTATCATACTATTATTCCCCCAGAAAAGCTGCCGACAGCTCCCTCTACAATATGCAAATGTCCTAATACTGCTATCATGTTTGGTGTCTCCAAAAGCCTAAGGGTACCACTTTTCAGATTGATCGGCTGTGTCTTGTCTGAAATATACGCAAAACAAGAAATATATTTTCTATCTTTAACACCTTATAACTTCTTAAGGAAGCTTTTTTTACTATGGGATTTTTGGTTTAATCGGTCCCATTTGACATCAAGAATATACGGTTAAGCTAGGTCCCATTACTTTCCGGACATCCTGTATATATATATATATATATATATATATATATATATATATATATATATATATATAAGGTTGGATCTCTAATGGGAATTCGACGGGAGACTTAATAATGCTACAACTCTTCAATCATTAAGCCAAGCTTTCGGCGTATTTATTTACCGCCTTCTTCAGGGCACTATTAAAATTACAACAATTAATTACTAAACAACTACAATATTCTAACAATTTCACTTACATGGTATGTGAGGTTAAATAATAAAATGGACATCTTCACAACTAATATTCCCTACTCTGCATTTTTCGGCTCAATTGTCACAGCTTAATTGACATAGCCCTCCTTTTCAATCTTAATATAAAACACTGTTGCTGAAGGCGATGGACTTAAAACTGCAGGTGAACGAAATAAATATACTACCATCTTGTGGCATGTGTACTGATTTTTTTGTTTAAAATATGTGTTGCCAACATCCTGACCCCTCTATCCCCATCCACCCAGAACCAGACTTGAATTTTAAAATGTGATTGCATCTTCAAACAAACTATTATCATTTTGACCATTTTCCGATTTATATTCTAAAAGGTAGGTGTAACTATTACTCAAATTTTGTATATCTGATCTTCTATTAATTGAGTCGTTAGTTTTATGTATGTGATACATCTCTAAAAAAGATCTTTTGAGGTAGTTAGTTTCCATGCTTAATATTTTGACTTCATTATAGTTTATTTTATGATCTTGTTCATTTATGTGTATTGCCAAAGAACATCTCTGCAAATTGTTTTTACTATCACTCTTATGTCCAGCTATCCTACTTTTAACAAGTTGAGATGTTTGTCCCACATAATACATTTGACAATCCGAACATTGTAGCCGATAAACGACATTTGATTGTAGCAAAGGAGGTGTTTTATCTTTTAATTTACTAAAAATTGTGTTGATTGTTTTTATACTTTTTTTAGCTATCATTATGTTTTCTTGCTTGAAGATTCTTATAATTTTATTTGTTAAGTCAGTTACATCTACCATTGAACCATACTTCCTGCTTTCTGAAATGTTCACATTCTGAGCCCTGTTTAAGTCATTATCTACTATTACTCTGTTATTTTCACGATTTGAAGTTCTATATTCATGAAAATTGGAACAACATCAGGGAATACGCAAATAACATGACTGAGGCACATTTTCTGGATTTGATAACCTTTGTGCTGGATAACAATTACTTTTCTTATAGAGATAGTTATTATCTACAGATTTTTGGCTGTGCCATGGGGTCAAAACTGAGTCCAATATTATCACAATACATTATGGATGCGTTGCTTGACGAATGTTTGCCAGAACTCTCCTTTGAGGTCCCCTTTGTGAAAAAATTTGTTGATGACCTGATTACGGCTGTGCCTGAAAGTGGTATTGATGAAATGCTGGCAACATTTAACAGATTTGACAAAAACTTAAAGTTTACGATCGAAAGAGAGGACAACAACAACGGAGTACCATTTCTTGATACAAAAGTGATCAGAGATGCTGAAGGTAATTTAAAATTAGACTGGTATCAGAAAGCCACGTCATCGAACAGATATATTAATTACCTTTCGCAACACGGAGTGGGAGTGAAGGTAAACTTTGTCAAGCAGATGAAAAAACGCATAACACTTATCAGTCATGAACAATATTTATTAAAAAATTTAAGAAGGTTGGAAGCAGTTTTGATAGAGAACTCTTACCCAAGAGCACTAGTAACTAATTTGTTGTATAGAACTTCAAATCGTGAAAATAACAGAGTAATAGTAGATAATGACTTAAACAGGGCTCAGAATGTGAACATTTCAGAAAGCAGGAAGTATGGTTCAATGGTAGATGTAACTGACTTAACAAATAAAATTATAAGAATCTTCAAGCAAGAAAACATAATGATAGCTAAAAAAAGTATAAAAACAATCAACACAATTTTTAGTAAATTAAAAGATAAAACACCTCCTTTGCTACAATCAAATGTCGTTTATCGGCTACAATGTTCGGATTGTCAAATGTATTATGTGGGACAAACATCTCAACTTGTTAAAAGTAGGATAGCTGGACATAAGAGCGATAGTAAAAACAATTTGCAGAGATGTTCTTTGGCAATACACATAAATGAACAAGATCATAAAATAAACTATAATGAAGTCAAAATATTAAGCATGGAAACTAACTACCTCAAAAGATCTTTTTTAGAGATGTATCACATACATAAAACTAACGACTCAATTAATAGAAGATCAGATATACAAAATTTGAGTAATATTTACACCTACCTTTTAGAATATAAATCGGAAAATGGTCAAAATGATAATAGTTTGTTTGAAGATGCAATCACATTTTAAAATTCAAGTCTGGTTCTGGGTGGATGGGGATAGAGGGGTCAGGATGTTGGCAACACATATTTTAAACAAAAAAATCAGTACACATGCCACAAGATGGTAGTATAGTTATTTCGTTCACCTGCAGTTTTAAGTCCATCGCCTTCAGCAACAGTGTTTTATATTAAGATTGAAAAGGAGGGCTATGTCAATTAAGCTGTGACAATTGAGCCGAAAAATGCAGAGTAGGGAATATTAGTTGTGAAGATGTCCATTTTATTATTTAACCTCACATACCATGTAAGTGAAATTGTTAGAATATTGTAGTTGTTTAGTAATTAATTGTTGTAATTTTAATAGTGCCCTGAAGAAGGCGGTAAATAAATACGCCGAAAGCTTGGCTTAATGATTGAAGAGTTGTAGCATTATTAAGTCTCCCGTCGAATTCCCATTAGAGATCCAACCTTAATTATTAACGAACGACAGTGACTCCTTACATATATTATTACCGATGGGGTTTTATCAGGAAACAACAACGCAATATGTCGTACAAACAACACGAAAACTTAAACATTGGAGCAAATTGAACATCAAAATGGCATCGGCGGTCAACCAACGAATATTCCTTCACGAGTGTAAACGAAAAGGACTAAAACCCAGGCACATTTCCCAAAACACCAAGCACCTCTTTCAACTTTTCGACACCAGGCAGAGAAAACTGATGAAAAACATTCAGGACTTCGATAGCAGGTTAATTATTAAGATTTTAAATTTTGAAATTCAATATACAATAAATAAAATTAATCATTTGGAGAAAGACAAAGAATCAATTATGAATAGCTTGAGTAACGTTAGTGAATTAGTTTTGAGAGAATTTGTAGGAAGACAAATAGTATTTTACAACAAGAAATTTCATAAAATTAGACAATCAAATTTGAACAAAATAAAAAAATTGCAAGAAAGTCAAATTCAAAATGTAACTGTTCAGGATAGGTGGATAAAAAACTGCACAACGGTGGAATTACCCAAGGGTGTTGCCGGCATCTTGGCACTGGGACCTAAGTTCACTCTTCCAGTAAAGAATAATGAAATACCAATAGACAGATTATTGGCAGATGTTGAACACATTTTAAGTAAAGTAGATGTCAATAAGAGAGATATGTATAGAGCCAAAGTAACAAACGTAATAACAAACCATCTATCTTACCAAAACAAAGAGACCCAACAATTAAATGTAGATTTTAACTTGACAAAAAAATTTCTAAAAGAGCACAAAGAGGTAATGGCACTGAGAAGTGACAAGGGAGGAACAACAGTAGTAATGTACAGTGAAGATTATAATAACAAAATGCTAAATTTATTAACAGATACTAAAGTTTTTAAAATGATTAGGTCAGATCCAACCCATACCATACAGACAAAAGCAAATAAATTAATTTCAGATTTAGTAGAGAGGAAAGTGTTAACTCCAGAGCAAGGGAAAAAATTTAAAATTTATAATGCAGTTTGTCCTAGGATTTATGGAAACCCAAAAATCCATAAAGAAAATGTGCCTCTTAGACCCATAGTATCAGGAATGCAAAGCCCCACAATGTTCATTGCTCAGTTCATTGCACAAATTTTAGACAACGCATATAATACTGATAATCAATATTACACAGGTGACACATTTGGGTTTGCAAAATTCATGAAAAATAAAAAGATACCATTGAATTATAGAGTAGTGTCTTTTGACGTGGTAAATTTATTTGGTAATATTTCAAAAGATCTAACAATTAAAATTATTCATGAAAATTGGAACAACATCAGGGAATACGCAAATAACATGACTGAGGCACATTTTCTGGATTTGATAACCTTTGTGCTGGATAACAATTACTTTTCTTATAGAGATAGTTATTATCTACAGATTTTTGGCTGTGCCATGGGGTCAAAACTGAGTCCAATATTATCACAATACATTATGGATGCGTTGCTTGACGAATGTTTGCCAGAACTCTCCTTTGAGGTCCCCTTTGTGAAAAAATTTGTTGATGACCTGATTACGGCTGTGCCTGAAAGTGGTATTGATGAAATGCTGGCAACATTTAACAGATTTGACAAAAACTTAAAGTTTACGATCGAAAGAGAGGACAACAACAACGGAGTACCATTTCTTGATACAAAAGTGATCAGAGATGCTGAAGATAATTTAAAATTAGACTGGTATCAGAAAGCCACGTCATCGAACAGATATATTAATTACCTTTCGCAACACGGAGTGGGAGTGAAGGTAAACTTTGTCAAGCAGATGAAAAAACGCATAACACTTATCAGTCATGAACAATATTTATTAAAAAATTTAAGAAGGTTGGAAGCAGTTTTGATAGAGAACTCTTACCCAAGAGCACTAGTAACTAATTTGTTGTATAGAACTTCAAATCGTGAAAATAACAGAGTAATAGTAGATAATGACTTAAACAGGGCTCAGAATGTGAACATTTCAGAAAGCAGGAAGTATGGTTCAATGGTAGATGTAACTGACTTAACAAATAAAATTATAAGAATCTTCAAGCAAGAAAACATAATGATAGCTAAAAAAAGTATAAAAACAATCAACACAATTTTTAGTAAATTAAAAGATAAAACACCTCCTTTGCTACAATCAAATGTCGTTTATCGGCTACAATGTTCGGATTGTCAAATGTATTATGTGGGACAAACATCTCAACTTGTTAAAAGTAGGATAGCTGGACATAAGAGCGATAGTAAAAACAATTTGCAGAGATGTTCTTTGGCAATACACATAAATGAACAAGATCATAAAATAAACTATAATGAAGTCAAAATATTAAGCATGGAAACTAACTACCTCAAAAGATCTTTTTTAGAGATGTATCACATACATAAAACTAACGACTCAATTAATAGAAGATCAGATATACAAAATTTGAGTAATATTTACACCTACCTTTTAGAATATAAATCGGAAAATGGTCAAAATGATAATAGTTTGTTTGAAGATGCAATCACATTTTAAAATTCATGTCTGGTTCTGGGTGGATGGGGATAGAGGGGTCAGGATGTTGGCAACACATATTTTAAACAAAAAAATCAGTACACATGCCACAAGATGGTAGTATAGTTATTTCGTTCACCTGGAGTTTTAAGTCCATCGCCTTCAGCAACAGTGTTTTATATTAAGATTGAAAAGGAGGGCTATGTCAATTAAGCTGTGACAATTGAGCCGAAAAATGCAGAGTAGGGAATATTAGTTGTGAAGATGTCCATTTTATTATTTAACCTCACATACCATGTAAGTGAAATTGTTAGAATATTGTAGTTGTTTAGTAATTAATTGTTGTAATTTTAATAGTGCCCTGAAGAAGGCGGTAAATAAATACGCCGAAAGCTTGGCTTAATGATTGAAGAGTTGTAGCATTATTAAGTCTCCCGTCGAATTCCCATTAGAGATCCAACCTTAATTATTAACGAACGACAGTGACTCCTTGCATATATATATATATATATATATATATATATATATATATATAAATTAGTAAAATTCTTCGGGTTATTTCGATCGATTTGGTAAAGGAACTCACATTTGTGGATATAAGCTATATTTCGGACCAATATATTGGGTCCTTCATCAGGCTATTTCACTTCTACAAGAAACAATCAACAATTAAGAAACAGAAACATCACTTAGCAAAAAACTATACATACTGGAGTTATAGAGGCGGCAAAAATTGAGAATTGACGAACGACATTACATTAAACGAAGTATTTTTCTTAACCACGGTGTGCGTACATTAACAGACAAAACAACACAAGACGGAAAACGACCTGTACGCTATGACAAGGTCATACACAGGTAAAGCAACCTGACCGGATAAACATTCAACAACAATGGCAAAGAATACCAACATCAAAATCTGAGAGTTGTATTTTCAATTTCATCTTTATTTCCACGTTTGTTTTTATCAAATTGTATTATGTTAGAGTAAATGACGCTGAGGTTGTCCGTATTGTGTTTAAAATTTTGTTGTGCTACCGCGCAGTTCTTTTTGTGTAGTTTTGTGTCACTTTTATGTAACGCCAGACGTGCTTTAAGCCACTGACTTGTCTGACCATAGTACTTCTTGGGGCAATCACCGCACGGTATACAATAAACAACATTGGACCTCAAAAGTTGTGCGGTTTTATCTTTTATGTTGGAGAACAAATTGTTGACAGTCTTTTTATTACTGACTACTATCCGAAACTCATCATTCTTGAACAGGTTAACCAATTTAGTAGAAAGAGTGTTTATTAAAGGAAGTTTCTTATATCTGACAAGGGCAACACCATAGCCGTCATTTGTCGCGTGATCGGGTAAAGGACTGCTAAAAATCAATTTCTGAACCAATGTCTTAGGATACCCATTATTGATGAACGTCTCACTCAACTCACGCAAATTACTATCAACGAATGAAAGATCACTAATCCGCACCACCCTGCTCCTCACAGCTAACAAAGTATTTATTTTCTGATGTATGGAATGACTAGATTAGAAATTGATGTATCTACCAGAGGCCGTAGGTTTCTTGTACCAGTCCAGGACAATCCTATTAGATGTCGGGTCACGTATGACCTTCGTATCCAAAAACGGAACCCCATAGTTGGTTTCTTCCTCCACCGTAAGTTGAAGGTGAGGATTAAAGTTATTACAGGTATTTAAGATCTCCTGCACCTTGTCAGCAGGAACGGCACAAATAATGTATCTACGTACTTAAAAAGAAATGGGAGGCTAAAGGACAGTCTCCTAATGCAACTCTCTAATAGGCTCTCCATGACCAACTGAGCCAATATTGGACACAATGGGGAGCCCATCGGTGTGCCAAATATCTGTTTGTAGAATCTGTCTTGAAAGGTGAAGTAACAATTGGCATAGACAAACCTAATCAAATCCAAAAACTGCTCGAGAGGAACAGCGCAAGTCAGACCAATGACCCCCCAACCCTCCTCAACAGTCCTTGTTACTAAATCAAGCGGTATATTAGTAAAAAGTGAGACGACATCTAGTGAAATTTGGACAAAATTAGGTGGTAAAATTTTCCTTTCCATCATGTTACAAAAAGTGAAGGTATCTTTGACATTGTAATTTTCATCGTCCTTAAGGGATGTCTGCAATATGTCAGCCAAGAATCTAGCGAGAGCAAAAGTAGGGGAGCCGATGCATGAAACTATGGGACGGAGGGGAACGTTAGGTTTATGGATTTTAGGTAGACCATAAAATTTCGCCGGGATGGAATTATATTTCATGAGGGATTTCGCAGTGTCACCATCAATTAACAACCTCGTCTTTAGTAAGCTCACAAAATCATTGCTCTTTTTTTTTAACCGTGATGGTAGGGTCTCTACTTAGAGGTTGGTAGATGACGCTGTCATTAAGAAGAGCCAAAGACTTAACAACATACCTCTCTCTGCTGATAGCAACCGTCGTACCGCCCTTGTCAGCCCTGGTTATCAAAACGTCTTGTTTATTTTTCAGAAAAGTTTGAGTTTTTTTATAGATTAAGTCGAAGGGTGATGAGTGTGAAAGGTGTGAAGCATCGGAAAGATAAGTGTTTGTAATCATTAGCGCCTGCACGATATTCTCCACTTGAGCCAACAATTCGGAGATGGGCACATCTTCAGGAGTTGTATTTAAATTAGGACCCAATGATAAAAAATTACTAATGTCTTCCGGGATTATTGTGTCGGTTAGATTCTTAAACCACTTAGAATTATCTTTGAAAGGTTTGATGTTCACCAACTCCGACTTAAGCCTGTTGAGTTTTTTTATATTCTTATTTTTAATAATGGAGAACTTTTTGTTGAAATTAAATATCATGTTTTGTGAATACTCTATGAATACATAATCAGGCACCAACCCCCTGGCCCTTTCTATGGTAGTTTTTAAACGTTTATCGAGTTTGTTAATATTCTTAATTGTAACCTGAATCTCAAAGTTAATTATCTTAATACATAACCTGCAGTTGAAAGCTTCAATCTTGCGCGCAAGTGTTCTATCGCTGCAATCCAACAGCCGAAGAAGATTCTTGGAACCGTTGGTGATGTGACCGGGATTGACACGATCCCTCCGACAACTCAGAAGAAATATTCTTCTATTCCTCGCATTAGCTAACTTGTTGTTCAGTGATGCCCAGGATTTTAGGGTGCAGCACCCATCCGCACCATACCTTGTAACGATGTTGTTGTAGAATCCCATCTTGAAATATTAAAGTTCAGAGTACGTATCGACCGTGGCTTCGTTGAATGGAAAAGCAAGTCAATAATTTGGGAAATTCGGTCAGAAAGGCTATTTAAAGGAAACTCCTTTTATCTTAGTTCGAATTTTCGCTTTAATTTAAAGCTTCTTCAGGAACAACCTAGATATAATAAAACACAGGCCTAGTCAACAAATAAATGGTCAATTAAAAGAAAAACTTTTACTTACAAATAGAGTTAGAGAAAAGTTCGCATGGAGAAATGCATCATCGGACAAACCATGCCAAAACACAACCACAACAGAGCACAAACGGAAACGACGGTAACATTATAACATTTATAAACAAACTGTTGAGGCGACACACCGTCTCCTACTTGCAGACAACTGGTTGTGAGAACCAAAAATACAATGACATGAATCAGGTTTCAGCGCCAGAGCTGCCAACACCAACAGTTTTACGTGAATTACTAGATTTATTGAAAATTAAAAAGGAGTAAATATTACTGAGTTGACATGTATCCGATTTGAAATTTAAGCTATTTTCACTATTACATTGAATATAAAACATCTCCAAGAAAAGCCTACACCTGTAATTACTTTCAACCGCAACAATTTCGGCATCACCCCACCTCATACTATGGTCGCAATCAATGGCATGTTGTGCTACCGCGCAGTTCTTTTTGTGTAGTTTTGTGTCACTTTTATATAACGCCAGACGTGCTTTAAGCAAGCCACTGACTTGTCTGACCGTAGTACTTCTTGGGGCAATCACGTGCAGGCGCTACCCTCTGACCTTCAGGATTGTTACAGGGCCCGAGCTGCCAACATGATTACAAACACTTATCTTTCCGATGCTTCACATCTTTCACACTCATCACCCTTCGACTTAATCTATAAAAAAACTCATACTTTTCTGAAAAATAAACCAGACATTTTGATAACCAGGGCTGACAAGGGCGGTACGACGGTTGCTATCAGCAGAGAGAGGTATGTTGTTAAGTCTTTGGCTCTTCTTAATGACAGCGTCATCTACCAACCTCTAAGTAGAGACCCTACCATCACGGTTCAAAAAAAGAGCAATGATTTTGTGAGCTTACTAAAGACGAGGTTGTTAATTGATGGTGACACTGCGAAATCCCTCATGAAATATAATTCCATCCCGGCGAAATTTTATGGTCTACCTAAAATCCATAAACCTAACGTTCCCCATAGTTTCATATTCTCCATATTCCGTCCCATAGTTTCATGCATCGGCTCCCCTACTTTTGCTCTCGCTAGATTCTTGGCTGACATATTGCAGACATCCCTTAAGGACGATGAAAAATACAATGTCAAAGATACTGTTACCGGGTCGGGGTAGCAATGACCAACAACGTTAACAAGAACGAATATATTAAACTATTACAATCAAACAATGAGTAATTTCAAGTGGTGGTCGGGTAGACGGCTGGAGCTGGACTGACTTGACGGCTGAATCGGGGCCCTTCTTATTCCTGTTGCCAGTCCGTTTTCAGGCCCCGCCCATTGCTTGTCCTGGCGCTACTATTGGTTGACGCGGTGAGCGCGGTAGTGGAGGCGTGCCGTGTTCGTGGCGGGCGTGTTGATTGGCGCGTCGTTGATGCAGCGGCGTCTACTGTCGGTAATACCCCCCCTCCAAGGGTGCTGCACCGGCGGGTTGTTGGTGGTTGTGTGACGGTTGTTGGTGGCGTGGTGGAGGCGCTGGGCGTAGGTCGTTCACGTGTCGTTTCACGGGCTGCCTGCTTCCTTGTCTTACAATCCAATATGTGTTGCCTCCTGCTGCGTTGATCACTTTATGTGGTCCTGTCCATCGAGGGTCGAATGGTCCTAGAGGGCGCTTGTTGACCCTTTCCATCACTTGGTCTCCTGAAGCGAATTGGATGATGGCAGGCTCCTCGCCGGCATACCTTTGGCGGTACTGTTGGCGGTACGGTTCGTTCTCGTATTTCTTCCTCTCTGTCGATGTTGGGGTCTAGATTTTGGTTTTCGATAAACCATTCGCCGGGTCTTCTTAGTTCATACCCTAAGAGTAGAGCGGCCGGAGTCTGCTTTGTGGCGGCGTTCCTCCTAGACCGGACGTTGAACAGGGCTCTGTTTAGGAGTTGATCACAGGTGTTCGAGTTCCGGCCGGTCATTTGGATGCGTAGGCACTTCTTGATGTCCTGTATCCGTCTTTCCGTAGGGTTGGCTTGGGGGTGGTAGACTGGTGTCGTCCAATGTATACAGCCCCATCTCCTGGTTGCGCTGTACCAGCTGGTAGATAGGAACTGGGGGCCGTTGTCTGACAGGATGGCCTTAGGATAGCCAAACCTTGGAAATATTTCCCGTTCAATTGTGTCGATAAGGTCTTTGGCATGCGTTCTCTTTAACGGGAAGGCTTCCACCCAGCGACTGAAGATGTCTGTCACTACTAAGACGAACTTGTTTCCGGTGGTTGATATGTCATAAGGGCCCATGAGGTCAACCGCCATCACTTCCCATGGTGTGCTTGGTTCATGGGGGTGCAGTGGTGCTTTGTCCTGTAGTGGTCCTCGCTTTAGGGCCGCACAGGCCCAACAGGATCTTACGTAAAGGCGGATGTCTTTTTCCATGTCCATCCAGAAATACCGGTTACTCTCTTGTAGTTTCTTCGGCTCCTGGGTGTCCCGCGGTAGGTGCGTTGTGGTAGGTGTGCAAAATGTGTTCGTGCATGTCCACGGGTGTCACTAGCCTATTATTGCTTCTTTCAGTGCCTCTTCTCCATAGGAGGTCGTCGATGACGATGTACTCCCTTAGAATTTTTGCTTCGTGATGGTTGGTGGGGCCGTGTTCATTTATCCAATTCCAACACTGTATGAGGTTCCTGGCACTGTTGTTCTGCTTTTGGGATTCTTTTGCCAGGTTGGCTAGGTCTGCTGTGGCGATGACGGCAAGGAATGGTAGTCCTGTCTTATGTGGTTGGTTGGTGGTGGAAGGTGAATATTCTTTGTCATCGTGTTCCTTAGGCTCCTCCGGTGATGGTAAGCGAGATAAGAAATCCATTAGTTCGTTTTTCTCCCCTGGCACGTGTTCCACTTCAAACTTAAACTCCTGCATTAACAGCGACCAGCGGGTGAGTTTCGAGTTCTGGTTGCTTGAAGTTTTTAGCCAGAGTAGGCTGCGGTTATCGGTCCGAAGTGTAAAGGGTCTGTCCTCTAGGTAGGGTCGGAAATTCTTCATGGCCCAGATCACCGCGAAGCATTCGAGTTCGTTCGCATGATACTTTTCCTGTGTCGGATTAAGTTTGGCACTCGCGAAACTGACCACTTTTCTTTCGTCACTTCCCTGGTATAGAACTGCTGCGATGCCTTTTTCACTGGCGTCCGTTTGAAGGACAAACGGTTCCTTGAAGTTCGGTCGGTGAGTGGTTTCTTTAGGGTCTTCTTCAATTCTTTGAACGCCTGTTCTGCTTCGTGGTTCCATGCGAATTTGTTTTTTTCGCGGAGAAGGTCCGTGAGGGGCTTCATTTTCTGAGAGCAGTGCGGGATGAAATCCCGTAGCCAACCGCACAGACCTATAAAGCTGCGTAGCTGCTTCCTGGTTTTTGGTGGTTCAGCGGATTCGATTCCCTCTATGTGCTTTGGAAGTGGTTCGATGCCTCCGGGAACGATGCGGTAGCCCAGGTAGTCAATCTCAGTCATCCCGAACCGGCATTTTTCTCTGGCGAGGCGTAGATTGTGGTTCTGGAGTCGCTCCAATATCCGGTGTAGATGGTGCAAGTGTTCCTCCCAGTTGTCACTGAAGACTATAACGTCGCCCAAATAAACAAAGGCGAATTTCCGCAGATAGCCTGGCAGCACTTCTTGGATCATCATGTTTTGAAAGGTTGAGGGGGCGTTCTTCAGTCCGAATGGCATCACTTTAAATTGGTAGGATGCTCCATCTAGTGTGGTAAAGGCTGTCAGGTGTTTGGATTTCTCTGCCATGGGAACCTGCCAGTATCCTGATGTAAGGTCTAGCACTGAGAATACGGATGCGCTGCTCAGATCCCTTAGGACTTCTGGGATTACTGGAAGAGCCGAAGATTCATCGAGGGTCTGGGCATTGAGTGTCCGGTAGTCTACGCAGAATCTCGGAGAGCCGTCCTTTTTCTTAACAATTACAACTGGTGAGGAGTAATTGGATTGGCTGGGTTCGATAATACCGTCCCTGAGCATCTTCTCCACTTCTTGGGTGATGGTTTCCTTCTTGTGTGTGGCGTACCGGTAGGGCGGTGTTCGAAAGGGTTTTGAACCGGGTATCAGCCGTAGGTGGTGTTTTGTGCAGCCCGTTGTTGATCTACCGTTCGTCGAGAATACGTCTTGGAATTGCCGTGTGACTTCGGCAAATTTGTCCTTGAATTCAGTCGGAAATCCATTGATTGGTACGATATGTGGTGTGGTGCGTGACGGAATGGCGGGTGTAGGAGTCCTCCAAAAAAAGGTATCCCTCCTTTGTCTGCCGGCGTGGATGCACTGACGTTGGAAATCAAACAGCACTTGTTCCTTGATCAGCCATGGTTCGCCGAGGATCATCGGGTGTGCGAGGTTAGGGGTCACTATAAATTCCTCCCGGAATGTCCGTCCTTCTACAGAGAATTGGATTGTTGTCCTTCCTAGACCATGGCACTGTTGAATCGTGTTGGCTAGATTGATCGGGATCGTTTCCTTCTTGTAGTGGTCCGTGACTTCTTCCGAGATCAAATTGTAGGTTGCACCTGTGTCCAGGAGAGCTGCGTATGTCTTGTCCTGGATTTTGGCCGAGATGATGGCTCTTGGGTTGTTGTTCGTGGTCTGAAGTTGATTTACAGCGGCCGCTCGGACTGGCGGGCGGCCGCTCCCTCGTTTCCCGATGTGCTGGAATGGAGGACCGGGCAGTCTCTGTGCCAGTGGTTCATCGGGCAGTAGCGACACTTTGGCAGTTTGTCCCTTATATCTTTGTTGACGGTTCGACTTGGGAGGGCTCCGGACTTCCTCAGTATCTCTTCTATGGCGATAGCTTCGTCTCGTAGCGTGATAAGACAGGTAGGCGGGTTCCTTAGGTGTGCTTGCATGGCTGGCAGCATCAAGGAGATGTAGGCATCGATGTCCTCCATGGCATTCCTCTTCAGACGGCCTGCTTGTCGCGATTTTAGCTTCAAGAAAGCTAACACGTCCTCCTTGTTGGTGATGTTTGCTGTAGTATTGTCCACTTATTGCTGAGAGGATCCTTGGACTATTGAAGTCCTTCACTAGTCGGTTCTTGAACTGGTCGTAGTCCAACTCAAAATCGTCGTATTTTTCATACCACTCGGCGGCTGCTCCGGATAGGCACTTGATTGCTATCTTCATCCTCTTGGTGTCGGGAGTTTGGAGGTACTGTAGGTGTTCCTCCAGTTCTAGCAGGAACTTTTCTGGGTCCTCGAGTGGGTCGCCGCTGATAGACGGGGCTGGTTCTTCTTCCTTGAGTCGGATAAGTTTGTTCAGGTTTGTCAGAGAGACTAACGTCGTTTCTATGGCTTCAGCATTGACTTGAACGTTCTTTTGATGCGCTGTGGGTTCGCTAGTTGGTGTGTTGATGGTTTCCATGCTGTCCCTGGTTGTGGTCGGTGTGGGTTCCTCTACTTTTGTGCTGTCCGATGGCTGCGTCCGTTGGCTGAGAGACCGGAGCTCGTAGTGATTTTGCATTAGGCAGAGGTACGTTGGGCGCCAATTGTTACCGGGTCGGGGTAGCAATGAAACCAACAACGTTAACATGAACGAATATATTAAACTATTACAATCAAACAATGAGTAATTTCAAGTGGTGGTCGGGTAGACGGCTGGAGCTGGACTGACTTGACGGCTGAATCGGGGCCCTTCTTATTCCTGTTGCCAGTCCGTTTTCAGGCCCCGCCCATTGCTGGTCCTGGCGCTACTATTGGTTGACGCGGTGAGCGCGGTAGTGGACGCGTGCCGTGTTCGTGGCGGGCGTGTTGATTGGCGCGTCGAACGGCGGAAAGGAAAATTTTACCACCTAATTTTGTCCTAATTTCACTAGATGTCGTCTCACTTTTTACTAATATACCGCTTGATTTAGTAATAAGGACTGTTGAGGAGGTTTGGGGGGTCATTGGTCTGACTTGCGCTGTTCCTCTCGAGCTGTTTTTGGATTTGATTAGGTTTGTCTATGCCAATTGTTACTTCACCTTTCAAGACAGATTCTACAAACAGATATTTGGCACACCTATGGGCTCCCCATTGAGTCCAATATTGGCTCAGATAGGAGACTGTCCTTTAGCCTCCCATTTCTTTTTAAGTACGTAGATGACATTATTTGTGCCGTTCCTGCTGACAAGGTGCAGGAGATCTTAAATACCTTTAATAACTTTAATCCTCACCTTCAATTTACGGTGGAGGAAGAAACCAACTATGGGGTTCCGTTTTTGGATACGAAGGTCATACGTGACCCGACATCTAATAGGATTGTCCTGGACTGGTACCAGAAACCTACGGCCTCTGGTAGATACATCAATTTCTATTCTAGTCATTCCATACATCAGAAAATAAATACGTTGTTAGCTGTGAGGAGCAGGGTGGTGCGGATTAGTGATCTTTCATTCGTTGATAGTAATTTGCGTGAGTTGAGTGAGACGTTCATCAATAATGGGTATCCTAAGACATTGGTTCAGAAATTGATTTTTAGCAGTCCTTTACCCGATCACGCGACAGATGACGGCCATGGTGTTGCCCTTGTCAGATATAAGAAACTTCCTTTAATAAACACTCTTCCTACTAAATTGGTTAACCTGTTCAAGAATGATGAGTTTCGGATAGTAGTCAGTAATAAAAAGACTGTCAACAATTTGTTCTCCAACATAAAAGATAAAACCGCACAACTTTTGAGGTCCAATGTTGTTTATTGTATACCGTGCGGTGATTGCCCCAAGAAGTACTATGGTCAGACAAGTCAGTGGCTTAAAGCACGTCTGGCGTTACATAAAAGTGACACAAAACTACACAAAAAGAACTGCGCGGTAGCACAACATGCCATTGATTGCGACCATAGTATGAGGTGGGGTGATGCCGAAATTGTTGCGGTTGAAAGTAATTACAGGTGTAGGCTTTTCTTGGAGATGTTTTATATTCAATGTAATAGTGAAAATAGCTTAAATTTCAAATCGGATACATGTCAACTCAGTAATATTTATTCCTTTTTTAATTTTCAAAAAATCTAGTAATTCACGTAAAACTGTTGGTGTTGGCAGCTCTGGCGCTGAAACCTGATTCATGTCACCTTGTATTTTTGGTTCTCACAACCAGTTGTCTGCAAGTAGGAGACAGTGTGTCGCCTCAACAGTTTGTTTATAAATGTTATAATGTTACCGTCGTTTCCGTTTGTGCTCTGTTGTGGTTGTGTTTTGGCATGGTTTGTCCGATGATGCATTTCTCCATGCGAACTTTTCTCTAACTCTATTTGTTAGTAAAAGTTTTTCTTTTAATTGACCAGTTATTTGTTGACTAGGCCTGTGTTTTATTATATCTAGGTTGTTCCTGAAGAAGCTTTAAATTAAAGCGAAAATTCGAACTAAGATTATTAAAGGAGTTTCCTTTAAATAGCCTTTCTGACCGAATTTCCCATATTATTGACTTGCTTTTCTATATATACAGGGTGAGTTATTAGTATCCCGGTGGTCGATAATTAATAAATCGTTTTAGAAAGAAAAAAATTTTTCATACAAAAGTTGTTTTACTCGCCATTTTCTATAACGTAAAATTATTTTCATTTATACAGGGTGGTGCATATAGGTGTGACGAAAGTATGAACATGTTTTTAAATGGAACGTCCTGTGTATTTTATTATATTATAAACACTACTAAATTTGTCTATCCAACCGTGTATGTTGATAAGTCACAGCGTTAATAGTTCCAGAGATATTCAACTGTTTTTCCAAAATATGCCCGTTGTAGGATCTTTTTAAAAACTATGTAAAAACGACATTTTTACCGATTTTGCCTTCAAACTATGTGAGACAATAGTCAAAGCCAGTAGGTAGATGATAGTATCCAAAGATACTAGATACACTATACAGGGATGTTCATTGAACTTAGTAGATTTTGATGTTTTTCGAATGGCTTTTACTCGAGCTTTTTAAATGGAACACCCTGTATAATATGTGTTGGCTGTAATAACACTATTTCACTCTAATTTATATCTAGTATGTCATACACCAAATGTTATTACTTTTTGTGATATTTGCAATTTTAAGAAAATGCAATGCAATTGAATATTTTAATATTGCTGTGAACAAGTTATTTGGTAGTTTGATGTAAAGTCTTCAAGTGGCGATAGAAGAGATAATTTAGAAACAATTTAGCCAGCTTGATCCTTATATAAAGTATTACCCTTATCAACATATTAACAATATTATATCAAACTTTATGAGTATATTTTGCCGTCTACAGTATGGCAACCGAACCCGCGATTTAAAAATTTAAATTATTGCTAAAGTAAACCCTAAACCGTGTACTTTTAGGTTAACTATCGTCCAAATTTGTTGACTTCTGAGTGTTGAAAATCAGATTTTCTTTGATGCGTTTTATGTACTCACACACAAAAACCAAATATGCAACAAAAACAAATTGATAGGCATCTTTAGATTCAGATTGTAATTCATAGCAAAAAAATCTAGTAAGAACACTTCCAAATAATCCACTTTCAACTCACATTATCAATATTACTCATACTATCATTCATATAATCCCAATTTTGAATTGTCTCTCCAGAAAAATAACCTATTTTAAAACAATTAACAATAGTAAGTAGATATTGTTGTTTGCTTTTTGTACTGAATACAAATTCGTTCGCAACCGTAGCTCATCAAGACAGGTTTTACCGTTTCTGTTTGTTTTTGTGTCTGAGCGCACATACTATTACAATGATACGTTTCCGCATAATTTTCACAAATGTGAACAATTTTTCACGAAGGTCCCCCTAAAGCTACCTTATTTTTGGCTTACTTCGGAGCCCAACTGAAGTTACTAGGTCTTCAGGTTCGCTCGCTGTACCTACGTTTGTAAAAATTGAAAACATACTTATAAAATTGTAGGTTAATAAAATGGTGACATACAGGCGGGATGTGCCTGTATGTCACCATATTATTAAAATATAATATTACTTTGACAAAGTATGTCGTTAAACATTTTCACTTATAAAATTGTGTAATACCTTGATAACCGTAATATTTTTATATGAATAAATTTAGTTAAATAGGTTCTAAATGGCTTCTTCTATAACGCTTTAAATATTTCACATCATCCTACCCAGCACACTGTATACAAAGCAATATAAAGATACTGAATGGCATACTACTCTTTAAATTCCAAATATCACAAAAACTAGTAAAAATAGATATACGATATAGTGAATATAAAATACAAAGAACTTAAGGGACATTTCAATTAGCAAATAATATACAGGGTGTTCCATTAAAAAATCTCAAGAAAAAGCCATTTGAAAATGTTAAAAAACTAGTGCATAGTACAATCACCCTGTATAGCGCTTCAAATTTTTCATGACATCAGCATTTAGCTATGGGTTTAGTTATTATGTGACAAAATTTTTAGGACAATATCTGCAAAAATGTAGTATTAAAGTAGTTTTTAGAAAAGGCCTGCAATTGCCAATTTTTTGATTAACAATTGAATATCTCAGGAACTATTTACTTTACACAGGTACAACTTACACAGTTGGAAAGACAACTTCCTTAGTAATCATAATAAGTCATGCAATACAGGTCGGTCCATTTAAAAAATGTTCTGATTTCCTGTCACGCCTAAATGCAACACCCTGTATAAATGAAAATAATTTTACGTAGTTACGTAGAAACTAATGAGTCAAACAACTCTTGTATAAAATATTTTTTTCTTTCTCAAACGATTTGATGACTATCGACCGCCGGGATACTAATAACTCACCCTGTAGATATATATATACTCCACAGTATATATGACAAACAACAATGTTTAATGTTGACAGCGCAGCAGCAACTGATGCAAGAATCCTTGCGCACATACAGGCAAATAATCCCCCCTACTACCCTAATAGTATAGTGTTAAATTGTAATAGGAAGATGTCGCTACGAGTAATACAATATAAGACTAAATAATAATGCTTCCAACAGATTTCATTCTTTTAACATAGTTGTGGGGAGGTATGCAGTTGTCCCCATTTTCAAATAACTATAATTTTCACTGATTTCTCATGTGTACTGTTTGTAACTTACGGCAGAATTTAGGGTACCTTGCTGCCGGCCATCCTGTTGCCTGTGGGTTCAAAAAGTTCCAACAGTTAATGAATGTGTCAGTGTGGTATTATATCTAATATTCACTCCCATCGGCAATCATCTAGTAGACCAGTGTTAAGGTAAATTCCAGTAAAAAAACAAATAAAAAGAACTGGAAGGGGTATTCATATTATTACATAACCTGTCGCAGGTTTTAGTTTGTATTCCAAGAGTCTAAGTATGTGACATAAACAACTGACATAGAACTCGGCAACCAGGAAGGCCGGTCATAAGTACTTGGAGAATCCACTATAAATGATGAAACCATTGATTGAATAGTGTTGAGATTCTCGTATATAATAAATTATATTTATTTACTTTTTTATGACTTTTTACAAGTTAATTGACAAGTACATATTATAACATATTTCATAACTATAACAACGTAGTATATTAATTTTTAGATCGCTTCACTCCAACACCCCTTCTCGATCTTTCAAATCTACCATTCCAATTTCTTTAACCAATCTTGATAAACGAATATAATTCAAAGGCTTTCTGAACATATCTGCTAACATTGTCTCTGTTGTACAATACTTAAATGTTATTTCATTTTTTAACTTTATGTCCCGAACGAAATGATACTTGATATCGATATGCTTGGTCCTTTTCCCCCTTTATTTAAATCTAACATTTTAAGACAACCCTGGTTGTCTTCGTGCATAGTTACTTCTAGTACGTCTTCATTAAAATCATTTATAAGTTGCTTTAGCCATTTCGCTTCTTGGACTGCTTCTGTTAGTGCTATGTATTCTGCTTCAGTTGATGATAATGAAACGCAATTTTGCTTTCTGCACATCCAACTAATAGTACTACCATTATAACTGAATATATATCCTGACGTTGATTTTCTATCGGTTGTATCTCCTACCCAGTCCGAATCTACGTATCCACTAAGTTTATTAATTTCATTTTTAGCTACATTAAGTTTTAATCCATACGACTTTGTTGCTTTCAGGTATCTAAGAATTCGCTTAGCTTCTATCCAGTGTGCTTGAGATGGAGAGGTAACGCTTCTCGCTAAAATATGAACGCTTGCTGTAATACCGCTTGCCGCTTGCTTGACCGCTTGCTCCGGTCTTGAGTGTACACTCAAATATAGCAATCCTCCGATTAGTTCTCTGTATTTGTTTTCAGATCCCAATTTTGGACTGTTATTGCAATATTTATAAAAACCAGGATCCATTGGTATTCTGGATGATTTGCAATTTGACATCTCATTTTCCATTAGTAATTTTTCTATATATTTTGTCTGTTTATTACAGTAGCAATTTTTAATTTTATTTACCTCTATCCCTAAGTAGTTTTTGATGTCTCCTAAATCACTAATTTCGAAATTATTGCATAATTCTTCTGGTGTCTTTATTTGAATCGGCCCACAAGTATCTGAGTGTACAAGTTCAAGTATTTCTTCACAGTTGTTTCCTGTTTCTTTGTTTATTTGTGTTCTTGTCATCTTACTTTCAATACAAATGCTGCAAAAACGATTATGCTTACAGGGTTTTAATTTCATACCTTCAACCAAGTTTTCTGTCTCTAATAACTTTATATCATCATAATTTCTATGACCTAGTCGTTTATGCCAAACACAGATGCAATCTCCTGTATTATTTATTGCTAAAAGGGTATCATTACATATATATTCTGAAACCTGTTGTTCAGTTTCAATATTGTACAATTGTTGATTGGTTTCAATCTCTAGTTTATCATTTTGATTTATCTTATTTGTAATAATTACATGTGTTGCACTAAATGTTACTGTAAACCCTGCTTCTGTTGTCTTCTTAACTGACAGTAGGTTCCCTTTCAAATCTGGTACGTACATACAATCCTTTAGTAAAATGTATTTCTTGCAATATTTTGGACGAATCTTAACTGTGCCTATTCCAAATGAAGGTAATTTGTACCCATTTGCCAGATATACATAATCTTTGGCAGGTTTGAAGGTGTCAAATATATTTCGGTTATTTGTCATGTGACAAGTCGCACCTGAATCAATAAACCAATCATCACTATTTTCACAATGGTTGTTTTGGGCTCTAAAAGACCATGTTTCTTCCTTGTCGTCACAATTATTATTAACTATGTGAACTCTGTTCGTTTGTTGTTCTTTACATTGCCATTTAAAATGTCCTATTTTTCCACAATTGTTGCATCTAATGGCACTCCTGTTTTTATAGTTATTAAATCTGTATGGTTGTTTATTATATGCTCTAAATGCATCATTTTCAAGAGAACAAGCCTCATCTCTTTGTTCATTTCTTCTTCTATATTCCTGTAATAACGCATTCTTCACCAATTCAACTGTGTACAAATCCTTTTCTGGTCTCACTTCTAACGCTATTACTATTGTATTATAACTTTCTGGTAGGCTACATAACATCAAGGCTATTATTAAATGATCTGCTAAAATTTCACCCATTGCAGTGAGTTGGTCAACCAATTCTATGATATTATTTAAATGGATCTCCATAGTCTCCGCGTCTGACAACTTTGTGTTAAATAATCTTTTGAATAGGTATACTTTAGTACTTAAAGAAGCCTTTTCATGATTTTCTTTTAATTTGGTCCAATATTCATTAGCTGTTTTTAGTTTCTTGATATGAACTAATTGGTTATCTTCTACCAATAAACCAATTATGGCGCGCGCTTGCCCATCTCGTTTAACCCAATCATTGTCATTGATTTGTGCTGTGTTGCTATTTACCACATCCCACAAATTTTCTTTTATAAGAACAAGTTCTAATTTGTATTTCCAAATTTGGTAGTTTTTATTGTTCAGTTTTTCAATAAAGCTTCTATTTGTTATGTCCATTACTCTGGGCCCATAACCTGTTGAGATTCTCGTATATAATAAATTATATTTATTTACTTTTTTATGACTTTTTACAAGTTAATTGACAAGTACATATTATAACATATTTCATAACTATAACAACGTAGTATATTAATTTGTAGATCGCTTCACTCCAACAAATAGATTGAACATTATAAAGTTGATGCTAAGTAAACTGTATAACCCGTTGTGAACCTAAATGAAAATATGAATGTTATGACTTACGTTTTAGAAGAATAGAGTTCAAAGATTTGTTATAATGCCTAGTAAAAAATTGTAGAGATCAATTGTATATACGTGAAGCAATATGGCGCCAACGGCCACTGATAGTAACGAATGAATGTTTGGAAATAGGTATTTGTTAATCACATTATTTATGGTTTAAAAAATCTGTATGTAAGTGTAACAATAAATAGTGACCTGCCAGTAGATAGTAGTGTGAATCGTAACAAAAATCTGATCCAGTAATTTTGACAATGTGTTCTAAGTTTCTTAAGATTGCAACGACATTTTAGATAATGGCGCTTGCGGATATCTTCATGGCCTGGGCGGCTATGTACAGGTTATGGACTGTTTAATGAGATAAGTAATCAGAAGATGATGTTATAATTATGAGAATTATGGGGAGAATACTTAGTTTAAAAGTATGTAAGAGAAGTGGCAAACGAGGAATCAGTTAAAATATCAGGAGCAGATAATGGAGGAAAGCAATAAAACAAGTAGCACAATACAGATTTTAAACATGCGTATGTGTTGATGTACTTATATATGTATGAAAATGAAAAGAAAATAAGTATGGAAGTATAGATATTGTACTGTATGTTTATTTATAAATCTTTTAGAATTAAGTTAGTAGGTTGTATTTTGTATACTCGTATACATGTACTGCTCTCTTTAATTGTGTTTTCCCAGACATCAAAGGACCGGGACACCCGAGCTTCTTGCTGGCTGCAGTTTTTTGCACCAGTCATCCCACTATCGTTGATATGAGAGCAATGTCTTTTTTGTAGAAATATGAATGACACGGAATGTTAGGCCCAATTTACATTGGTGAACACTGTTAGTAGTAACTACCTACACACGGGCTTATGTACCTTATGTACTTACACACGGACTTGGATTTAAATACCGAGGAACCCGAAAATCCTTTAATTGAAATTACTGGTTAGATTCTGTGATTATTTGATTCCTAAAGATAGCTAAAACAATGGACCTTCTTATCAATTAATTTCTAAGTTACGCCGAAAAGATTACTATCACAATAACCGTTACCCGACACTGTATATATTACAAAAGTAATATTACTTTTAACATCAAGCCATTCATACGCCCGTCTTGCTGCATTGAAGTATAGCGTGTATTATACCCCTAAAAACATATTGAAATAACATTCACTCACAAATTTTCAAATTTATGTGCCGTATTTTAGAAAGATAAGTTTGAAAGTAGGTACCTATATTTATATTCATTATTAACATTGCTAAATTACAAGACAGAGAATGAAAAAGAAATAATAGGTCGCTATAGTTTAGAACTTAAATGTCACTTATATATCTAAACAACCTTTAGTTTCCAAACAACAATGAGCATAACATAGGTGTACTTACTAAAGTCCTAATTTTCTGAACTTGTTCACTATACAAAACAAACTGATTTTTTACACGCGTTTTATTGAAGGGAAACATTTTCTGAGAATTACATTAGATTTAACACATTTCAACACATATATTTTTGTAAAACGCATTATAATGAAGAGTACCATTTTCTAAGATTATATTAGATGATATTTTCCATACGACGCCAACTCCTTGACATACAATTGGTACAGCATATTATATACGCAATATTCATATTTTTTCGTGTTTTATAACTACAAATATTAGTAATTTAATGAGAGCTGTATATTTTCAATTTAATGATAAACCTATTTGAAATACATTTTCCAAAGGTAAGCTTTTGCATTACAAATAGCGTTTAAAATATAAACAGTAATAAAAAATAACTAATAATATAGGTAATGTAAGCAAGTGTATGCACAAAAGATTTATGTCAGTTTTGTTATGTGGATATAACAAATAATTCATAGTTCATAAAGTACGTACTTTAGTTATCGCATGCCCATCACAATAGTGACAGAAGAAAAGCGGGTAAGACACTAAAATTCCAGCATTATGACTTTGTGATGTGAATGGGTAGCCAAGATTCGATTTGACTGGCGGTTGATAAAATATTTAATAAATTTAAGTGTTAGAAGGTTTATCTTGTTCAGAATCTCAAGTAGGCAACCGGTATACTTAAAAGGCGAATTTGTACCTAATTGAACATGATTCATATTTATAGGATTAAGGTATATACAGAGTGTCCAAATTCGACTTGGTTTCAGACAAATGATGATCGGTTCTTATATCACAGAACATTTATTGATCCGACTAATTTTTCTACACATCTCAGAACATTTTTATAGATTGTTAATTTTCGCTAGTAAACGGATTCAGAGTGCATATCTGTTTATGTCGACGGATCCTCAGTGTCAATTCTACAGGCAAAGTGCCTTTTTGTCACTCTACTCATTAAATAGAATATGTTATATTTTCTCAAATGATAATAGTCCTATCAATACACTCAATTTTCAGTAAATAATAGAACAAAATCGGAAGATTTTTAAACTTAATGGTAATACGTGTTTGACCTTACTATTGAACCTCTTAAAGCCCCGGAAATTTATGGTCTCTCTAAAAGTGACCTTGTACACGATTCCAGCCCCGGATTTAAGGGAGGGCAGGCTGGACGGCAGTCCAAGGGCGGTCCAATTATATGTAACATAATACTGAGCTAGAGATAATACTGAAGATAATACTGAGAGAAAATAATACTGAGATGGCCACAAATAAAACCATAATAACATAAGTAAAATAGCTAATTGAACGTACTGTAATTTTCAATTACTCATTTTTTAATGATATTCAGGTAATTTTAGCCATTTATTTATGTGTGCGTCTCGATTATTTATTTATTGGAGATTTATTGATAGGTACGTACACACTTTCACTGGTTCTCATATTTTCTAATTAAATATTGTTTAAGGTCCTCCATTTTCATATAGAACTTTACGTTATCATCCAAGGACAGCAGCTCTGTATACTTTAGTCTGAATACACGATATATCATAGCTGGTTTAAATTTAGATCAGAGACGGTCTGAGTTAAATATCGTTAAATACGATTAGACGGTAACTCAAATTGTGTTGTATTACACAATGTAGTACCTTTGCTATCCGCAAAATGGCTCGTCTAATAATAACTTTAACGCAGTAGCCCATTCCGAAATAACACAATACAATGGAGATCGTATCATTCGTCGTTTTTTAGCAACAGCTCGACACAACTGGAAGTTTTCAATAATTTATTACGCAGTCTTGAGGGTGAATTTATGTTTTAAATGATTCTTACCGTAAAACCTTTTCATATAAAAAAGATAATTCTTTGTGCAATTTAAATCTAATAAAATCTGCCACCTTGTGGTAAAGGATATGATTAATAATTATCTATATAAATATATAAATTAATAAAAATTGTGTGTATTTACTATTTACGTCAAATTCAGCAGCAAAAAAGAATGTCAAAAATGAAAAAAAGAAAAATACTAATAAAATGTATGATACAGGTTATAATTAAAACAAAAAAATAAAATTAAATGACCTTCAAATGCAAATAGGACGACAGCTACGGTTTATATTTTTTAACACAAAAACTCCAGTGGCGTTCTATATGTTACGTCTTGTTTTCAGTATTAGCGATTTTTACATCGCCCCATCTTCGCTCTAAATGTAAACAAACCCAAATGCGCACGACGCCGACGGGGCGACGCGCGAGATAGCAAAACGTGTCCCCGTTATGCACATACCTTCCTACTTTGTACCATGGTTGCCATGAACACGTGAATGCAAGCGCCCATCACTCTTGCGAGAACTGCTGCACAGAACGGCTGTTCTTACGTGCAGATACTGTGGATACGCGCCTTGTAGAAGAAAGGCGTGCCCCTAGAAGAAAAGTGAAGGGGATGGATAGGGCAAATTAACAGGGTGCCCTGCCCAATCAATCCGTTACAAAAATGTTCATTTAAGAACTGGTGCACAATATACTATTTTTTTTTAAATTTAGCCTTGTCTTTTCCGGACATAACTTTATTGCCAAATGAAAAATGCTTGTTTAGGTATCCCCCTACAGTCTACCCCTCTCGCAATCTCTATGGGACGGTATATAGACTCTACTGGCAAGCTCGTTGACAGGTTTCTATGTTTTAAAGATGTTAGTGCAGATCGTTCGACAAATGCATTATCGCGTGTTGTTCAAGGAGTTATCTTAAATTGGGGGATGTGATACTAAAACAATAGCCCAAACCTGGGAGATGAGTATATTTGTGTACTAATAAATAAGTATATTCGCGTGCGATTAGGCATCCATCCTTACACACTCATGTATGCATGGCTGCATATGCTATGCCAAACGATCAGTTTATTGAACACAGTCTTACAGAGCAGACGTAGTTTTATTGTGCTCCCATAATCAATTACAATTACCAATCTAAATACACATAACACATGGCGCAGTCAGTACAGAAGAACTATTAAACTCAACTGGATAAGTACACGAATCAATTAGCGGCGGAAAATGGCAGAGTGAGGAGTCGCGCCAACGTTCATGGTAGACAACATCGCGGAGAATTGGACAACATGGCGGTCAAGGTTCGAAAACTACATAATTGCTAGCGAACTAAATAAGAAGGACGAGTCCACACAGTGTGCACAGTTGCTACATTACATGGCGAAGAAGCGTTCAAAATTTACAGTTTACAATTTACTTTCTCGCTGCCAGAGGAAGACAAAGGCAAGTTAAAACAACTAATAACCGCTTTCGAGAATCTTTTTTAACCGAAGAGCAACACGAGCTACCCGAGATACATGTTCTTCTCCCAAAAACAAGAGCCCGACAAGACGGTGGGACAATTTATAATGGATCTCAAACAAAAAGCCATGAAATGCGACCTGGGAGATCTAGAGGACGACCTGATAAAAACAATGATCATCTGTGGAGTGGTAGACACATCAATCCGGCAAAAACTGTAACAAGAAGACCCGAAGACACTATAAAAGACAAAAGAAAATATAGAAGAAAGAAAGAAGTTGTTAAAAAGTTTTATATAGAGAATAACCACGGAGAAAAGAATGTTTTTGAAGACGGAGAAAATAAAGAAATTAAAGATTATCGTTACCCGATTGTAAATGTTCGTACACCTATCGCTGAAAATGTTTCGGAAGGTAAATTTTCTGAGCAGGAAATTAAATCCAATAAGTGGACTATAACATCATCAGGCAGAATTAGCAAACCACCTCACAGGCTTCACCTTTAATAGTTTTAGGTATTTTATGTATTGGAATAAAGTATCATCTGTTTATATCTTATGTTTATATCTGAGAAAGGAGGATGTGAGATGAGTATATTTATGTACTAATAAATAAGTATATTCGCGTACGATTAGGCATCCATCCTTACACACTCATGTATGCATGGCAGCATAGGCTATGCCAAACGAACAGCTTATTAAACACAGTCTTACAGAGCAGACGTAGTTTTATTGTGCTCCCATAATCAATTACAATTACCAATCCAAATACACATAACACCAAACCTACGACAGAGCAGCAGTTATGGCCAACGAACTAAACGAGATTCAAAAGAAAGTGAAAGACATGTATCCCGATTGTGCATTGCTGTGCACATGTACTTAATTTATTACTAAATCACTAACCTTCATAAAGGAATGTAAAATATTTTTGCAACAATTTCTGGCATGTTTTCAGAGCTGGTTACTACAGGACGGAATTATTCTTCTCGAATAATAAATACTATAGCAAATGAACGACATATGCTATGCGAGTTCTTTAAAAGCATAATTGATAATCCCGAAAACTGGGACTATGATACAATCAGGATGGCCATAGGTTACAGCTAGTTTTTTGAAGAATTTAGATCCCAGTTTTTATTACTGGTATTTGCCAAAATTTTTAAATAACTGTCGTGCTTTTTGATACCCTTCAAAAATCTACCTTACATATTACTTATTCTGTGAAAAATATAAACCTTCGTTTATAGACCCACCACTGTTGATTTACGAAGTACCAATTTTGACAACTTGTACAGTATTACCATAGCAATTGTAGGCCCTACACAAGTAGGGCGACGAGCGTTATCAGCGGAAGAAATCGTGTTACATTTTACACGAATATACAGTGAAATATTTGACACAATTTATCAACAACTGCAAAAAACTAACCTCATTAAAAAATTTTATTGTGTTATTGAGTCGTAAATTTTTCGAAAGGTAAGGAAATCAAAATCGGGAAGCGCGCATTAACTATTTAAAGGAACAATTAGAAAACTTTTTGATTTCAATAAACTTAATGAATTATCATCATCCGTCACGTACCAATCAGAATATTTTCGATTTGAGTATATCCGAACTAATTATATATACATATAAAGAACAGATTTGGCTGACGCATTAAGCAAAGTTCTGAAGTTGAGATTCTTTTTTGTACTGCATCAGCACTATCTCCAAGATAGTGCTGATAAGATAGATTATCCAACTTAGGTTTAATTATAATCGAGAAAGATGTATTAAGTTACTTATAATCTAAGCGAGACTAAAAAAAAATGAACGTAGATGATTTTAAAAATATGCGTAATGGCACATTGAGTTAGCATATAATAGTGTATTTTTTTTTCAATATACATTTAGTATGCCTAAATAAAAAACTTTGTATTTTTCGTAGTTTTTTGAAGCCACTGCTTAACGCATTACAGTTGGAAGTTGTTGGTTACATGTTAGTTACGTTACATGTTGTTTACGTAGCACACCCAATTGCCATTATTCTCAGCTTGTACATCTCTATATGCTTTACACATATTTTTTTTTGGTATATCACACTGTACATTCCACGACTTTTAAAATTACTGGAACCACCGCGGAAATAAGATATAATCTTTTAATATTTTATCTAGTTAAGTAAACATTCCGTCAGAGCAGTTAGATAAGTTAAAGTGTATTACATCTATTTATGTACACTCTTATACCGCATACCAATCTACCGTTGAGTATATACATTGTTCATTTTAATCTTTCCATTATGTTATCTTAAAGGATGTACTTCCTCCGAAAAAAAATGTGCACATATATTTATGCTCCATAATAAAAAAATTTTAGTTTTCTTTTCATTTTTTTGGAGGAAAATAAAGCCATAAATAATATCAGGTATTAAACGCTAGAAACAGAGTATGAATGGTCTTAAGAAATCGAAATACGCGTTTCTTCCATATATAAAAGTTGTAGATGTATATCTACACTACAGCCAGAGAATATTTACATGCTTACAGATGTCCAACAACTATGTACCAACACAAACTTATGTTTTTTTTAATGAAACACTAGGTATATTATTGCAGTTTTTGATTAAGATTTTTATCCTAATTGTTTTTACATGAATTTGTATTAGGCTATTATCAACTGTTTCTAAGATATTGTGAAATTAAAGTCAATAACGTGCGTTTTTCAACAAACTATTCTGAGGTTACTAACAAGGATAAAGAACCAAATAACTCATTTTGGATAGAAAAAGTATCGCACTTTTCGATAATTATTATTGATTTGCGATACCAATATGAGTTATCCGGAATGACTGGAGATTTGCTAACTGTCAAATCACTTAGAATTTTAAATGGAACACTTATATATCTTAACATTCTTCGAAATACCGATAAGTCAGCTTTCCTAAAATGCCTAACTCGGTAGGTCTGTCGCCAACAGCTGAAAAGTGATTAAGCCTTATTGACATCTTGACATTTGTAGCTTATCCACAATAATTCATAAACTAATATTAAATATCCAGATGGTTCGACAAAATTCAACAATCTCACAAATGTAATAGTACCTCTTTTCATGAAGCAGCTTTTAGTAATAGTACTCTGCAATTGAATTACACAAACGTATAGGTAATTCGTGACATTTATTTTCTTGAAAGTCAAAGAATTAGTAATGTATGTACCACTCTAAAATTGTGTAAATCAGTAATGTTAAACCCGCGGCCCGCATGCGGCTCTCTATACCCTCTGGTGCGGCCTGCCCGCGAGCCCTCGCTAAAAATTGTATTACAATACAATCAAAAAAAATATAAACCTTATTTGTGTACATTCTTTAATTATTAAGTTTGCAAGGAGCTTCAGTGTATGGACACTAGTTCTTACTTTTTTTTTGAATAATAATCATTTTTATTTGGATATTCCGACATTACATCGTTGGCTTTCTATAAATGGAAGTAAATAATTTAAAGGTTGTATTTTCGTAAATATATCGTCCAAGCGAAATTTACAGAACATGTATTTCAAATGTGTCAAGGAGTTTACGGAAAATTTTATGCGCTCTATATGAACCCTGTGTCTAAAGTTCCCTATCATATTACCCACCGAAAAGTTCAGCCTAGGCGTCCACTTGCGTTGTTGACCGAATTTTATTCGCAAATATCAAACTAATGGCGTTTTATGAAACACTGCCCATTACTCGGTAGCGGATTTTTCCGCGATTATGAGACATACGACTTATTATGCAACTGCACCCTGAAGAGTATAACACCATTTCAATCTTTTTTATCAGAACAATTTACTAGTAATAGCCCAGAAAAACAAGAACAGAATTTCCCGAAATTTTGTAATAGCAAAAAGCATTATTATAAAATGGAAATTTTCCTAAAATATCTTCGTAAATATCATTTAAATGAGATTTTGAAATTAAAAGTAGCAATTGTTTTTTAGTTAAACGTGACATGTGAATACTACACATTCACGTTGATAATCTATTTTGTATCACTTGCGGGTTTTAAGAATTCAAAAAATGAAATTTTTTTTCATGAAACTTTGTACTAAGAGCTTGGGGTAATTCTGAACTAAACTGGTTAAAAAAATAAGGGGATAATGAAAAGTTTGACAAAAATTAAAAGTTGGTTTTCTCCCCAACCATTAATGCGGTTTTGATGATTCTTTCACTCGCTGGTAGCCTATAGTTCTTCAGAAGAAATACCGATGAAGAAATTCGCCTTTCAGTTTTAAGTGGGTGTAAGTATGATGTTATGTATTTTTTTGCCTGAACTTTAAAGCACTATATGTGGTGTTCCAGTTATAACAAACTGGAAATAACTGGACATTTTGTTTTTCGATTCTATCTTTAAGGACATACAACAAGAGCATCAATAACAAAATGGCACGATTTCAAGGTTGATTTTCTCTGGAGCCGCTTATCAGATGTTTTTTTTATTCACATGTGGGTTCCGGTTTATAACATATACAGTAAGTGAGCCGTTTAAAATGACAACGACTATCACGATCGAGCGAAAAGTACAGAGTGAATCTACAAGGCAATGAATATGGCATATGGCGCAGAAGTGCACCTATAAGCGAAAACTAAATATAAAACATTAATGAAAAAACAATGCAATGATAACAATCATAATCTAATAGTCGTCCTTATACTGCGTAACGAAACTTATTACAAACATGTATTTTAAATCAGCGTTTCCCAACCGCCGGTCCGCAGAAATATTTTACCGGTCCGCGAAAAATTTTGCCCGTGTCGGCTCAGCGCCCGGCGCAGTCGGCTGGCTCACTTCTGTGCAGCTACGAGGCATTAACGGCAAGAACATACATTTGTAGGTATTTCTTTATAAATATAGTAAGCGTCGCAAATTGTGTAATGCTTAACTGTTAACAGAAGATATGTATGTGGTTTTTATTGTATTTAAATATATTATTCTAATATTTATCTATATTTCATAGTAATTTTGCTATAGCTATCACTAAATGTCACTAATACCAGCCAATAGAAATGCGTGTAAAAAATGCACAAAAAGTATATTCCAAATACATATCATCTTATTTTATTCTGAACTACAATGTTGTACGATCTTAGTTTGACGATTCGACGACGATTCGTGTGTGCTCCACCCCAGTATTGTGTCAGATCGCTTGTCTTTTATTTTATCGCGCTCGATCGTATTGTTTTTGAATGTTGAGCGTTATAGTGTGCTGTGTGGTATTTCGGAAAATAAATTTTCTTTCCTAAAATTTGAAGCCGTACAAAATGGAAGTAAAAAATGTGAAACAGCAAAACCGTCTAACTTTCTTTGGTCGAAGCAAGGACAATATTCAGGAGAAAAGTACCGATGGGATAACAAACAACATAATCAAAAAGAATATTGATACATTGGCCCCAATCCTTGCTAGACTGATAAATGAATCCAATCCTTACTACCGGAAGCTACCCTGTGTCGATGAAACACACCGTACTAAGACCAATTTACAAGAAAGGACAACAAGATAAACCAGAAAATTACCGCCCTATCTCTCTAACGTTGGCTCTCAACAAAGTAATTGAAACTGTAATGAAAAGACGCCTAGAAACTCATATGGAACGGCACAAAATAATAAACCAACACCAATATGCTTTCCAAAAGAACACCGGAACACAATCTGCAGTAACAGATTTAATAAATCATATAGCGAAGAAACTCGATAATAAAGAAACTGTGATAACCATATTCATAGACATGAAGAAGGCTTTCGACACTATCAGCAAGGAAAGACTTTTGGAAAAGTTGAAAAGTATGGGAATCAGGCAAAAGAACTTGAATTTACTGCGAACGTACCTACAAAACCGACCGCAAATAACTAAAATAAAAAATTGTTACAGTGACAAAGATTATGCCGAATACGGACTGCCACAAGGCGGAAACATCCCCCCGCTTATGTACATATTGTACACAAATGACATCGCAGATATGCAATTTTATGGCAAATTAATTGTATATGCAGACGACATATGCGTAACGTACTCTGGAAATAACTCAGACACACTGCAGGAGTACATTAACAGAGATATGAACAAGTTGGAGCAATGGTGCGGAAGAAACATACTCACAATAAACGAAGAGAAAACTAACTTTATGATTTTTAATCCCACAAAACAAAAAAACCAACGTACAGATTCTGATTAATGGAAAAATAATCCAGGAAGTCACACAAGTAGACTACCTAGGTTTAACACTGCAGAACAATCTGAGATGGGATAGGCACATAGCGAAAATAATTCAAAAGAACGCAAGAACAATAGCTCAGCTGTATAAGATAAGGAACCTCGTACCACAAAACTTAAAGAAGAACATATATGACGCCCTATTTACTTCAAATATAAGCTATCTTATTAATATATGGGGAAACACGACACAGACATATATTAATAAACTACAAAGACAGCAGAACAAGGCCCTTAAGATATCATACAACCTACCCAGACTAGCACCTACCAGAGAAGTCATGCAGCAGACATACCAACTTACAATACAAGAGCGCATAAAGTTAACAAATATAAATACCATATACAAAATCAATCATGGAATGATAAAGACTGATGTTAAATTTGAAACATGCTGTGAGGTACATAACTACCTAACGAGAACTAGAACAAATATAAGAACACACAAATTCAAAACAAACAAATACTCGCAAGATATGACAACTAATGCAGTGATCGCATATAACAAAATCCCTACACATATAAGAAGTCTCACGTATCAGACATTTAAGATGAGAATTAAGTATATGGTGGTGAATGGATTGATGTAACCGCAAGCACGGACATACAGTAAGGAAAAAACGAGAACCCACAATACCATCCGCCGAGGAATGAGCCATCACCACTCGGAAGGACGATGTAGGGAGAAAATTGTATATTTATAACAGTGTTTTGTATATGTATATATATATTGCGTATGGTTATGATGTATATAATACAATAATAAACTACTTACTAGATGGCATCGAAATTATGCCAACTACCAGTGCTTCAAGTGTAGAAGGACCACAGAAAAAGAAATGGGTCAATACTTCTGTATATACAATACAAACAAAAAAGAGAAAACGTAACTTTATTAGGCAATATGATGAGTATTTAAAGTTCGGTTTGCCTCTGCCTATCGCCACTGCCTTTGTGTGTAGTATGTTCAAAAATTCTTTCAAATGAACCTATGAAGCCTTCAAAACTAGCTCGTCATTTACATTCAAAGCATAAACATTTCACTGATAAGCCACTGGGCTTTTTTCAAAGATTATATGATCAGATGAAAACTCAGAAAAGTCAAATAAAAATTATGATGACTAGTATAGTAACAAGTCACTGCTTCTTGAACCAGCAAAGCTTTACTAAGTCCTCACCAATAGTGAATGGGTTTTTTGTTTTAGCTATACGAAGAGCTATACGAAATAACACTCTTGAGTCTTATTTCGTAGCTCTTCGTCGTTCAAGAAATTTTGGGTCCTCAAGCTGCTACAAAATTAGAGACTGTACCACTATCGGATACCACAACTCATAGAAGAATTAATGACATGGCCACCGACATTGAAATACAAGTTATAGTGTGTGAATAAGTGTCCACTTCTTTAGGTCGAAAATAGTTTAAACATGTACAAATGTAAAAATCAATTTATTATATATCAATATATCAATATATTAAAATCAAGTTACATAATTTACATAATTTACACAAGTCTTTAAAATCACGTACTTAAAAAACTAACAAAAAATCAAAATGGCAGCATACCGGCATTTCTCCTCAAAACTTGTTTTAAAATCATTAAATACGTTGAGTCTGTTATCTCAGCCAATTCATAACCGATTGACTTGAAATTGAGATAATCTTCTCCGATACATACCTATACCAGTCCACCAAGTTTTTTTTTCGAAATTTTCAAAACTACTTTTTGGTTACAGCTATTTGGTTACAAAATTGTCAAATAAAGAGTGTTCATTTTGTGTTCAATAACATGCCAAACTGCAAAAAAATCCTACGTACTGGAGTGGGTTTTGTATCAGAGAATACATAAAATCTGTCTATGTAGTAATTTTAAATCAATCAGGTGTAAATTGGTTGAGATATCTGACCGTTTTTGAAATGTAAATGATTATAAAGGAGAAGACTTGTGTCAAACACAACTTCTATCAGAATATTTGATTTTTGAATAAAATTGATTTTTACAGGTACATGCTTAAACTTAGGTATCAATTTTCTACCTCCAGGGTGGTATTACGCCTTAATCGTCAGCCGGTCCGCGAAATATTTCTCCTATTTTTGCCGGTCCGCAGGCGTAAAAAGGTTGAAGAACGCTGTTTTAAATGTCGAAAAATAAAGTTTAAAAAAATTTATTGTGTCAACAATGATTAATATATGTGCAGTGTTCATAACAACAATTTTAGGTTCCTCGTGTAACTGAAACTGAAAAGAAATGAAAATAATATGTATAGGTACCTGGCGGAGCGAATGGCTTTAGTGGTAGAGCGTTGGCCTACTGACTTGCAGGTCCGGAGTTCACACCCAGGACCAGCCGAAGATCCTTCCGCCGTCTTTCGAAAGAGACGAAAAACCGTGGGGTCCGGCAACCAGTTGAACATCTGTGGTTGTCGATATCATAGTTGTGAGGGGAAATATCAAATTGTGGCCTAGGAGCTGCCCGAAAAAAACCGCACCCCTACCACCATACCAAGTAATATGTATACCTACAAACACCGACCTAGACAATTAAAGAAACGCCTATTTTGCAACACTTCGATGTTCAATAATTTTGTAATCTTTATAACCAATTTCCATTGTACTTTTGAATGACAGTATGTTACATCAAAGTGATATGTTTGGTCTATTTTCAGGAAACCTGTGAAATAAGTGAGGAACTTGGGCTAAAATATTCTGTTACAAAGCCACAGCAATTCTCAGCATTTTGTTTGTTGGTACGTTCCAATAACAAAATTTGTGTAGATACACAATATCACGCCAACCTTTGCAATTTCAAATTCGGTTAAGTTGTTCATAAAATGTTACTTGATTGAGAGTATTAGACTAGGTGCATGTCTCTTGTTAAAAACTTTAAATTACAGCAGTCGATGTGGCGTCGAATAGACGTGTTGGATCCTGCGGGATTGCAGAATAAAATTAAGCCTGTAAAACTCTGTTTTGCCAGTGTTTCTGATAGTAAAACAAAGCTAAACTTTATTTTAACCAGTGTATTTTTAAAATGGTGTATTAAATATTTGAGTAAAAAACTCAAGTGATCAAGTATACTAACGTCAACATATGTTCCCTGCTTTTCCGGACATAAAAATCTGTGTGACACTGTTTTACAACATATGTTTACCAATAATTGCCTACAAGTCCTCACGTGGGGATGCCAAAGACGGTACAAGTATTTAAACAAAAAAAAGCGGCCTTAAGCGAATCTACCAATCTTCTCTTCTGTCTGTAACATCTACAGTTTTCAGGATAAGCTATGCCCACTAAAATTCAATCCTTATTTTAACCCCTTTACGGACGAAATTTCTAGGTAGACACCCATGGTACTAGAATAATCACCCGCTAAATTTCATACTCGTAGCCTGAGCGGTTTGGAAAGGGTGGTGAGGAAGCCGTTTGGAGCAAACAGTTTTTAGCTATAATAAAACCTCATAATAATAATGTCAAGATATAGACAATAAATATATGTCAATATCGGTTTATAAATCGAATTGATTGCTACGGCTAATTTGTACATTATAGCAAACAAAATGAGTTCTCCCTGAACTCAACTTCTTGAAAAATTTCGTTGCGTGTCAAATAATATAATAAGATATCATATAATATAATAAGAGTCATACAGTCGATACAGATTTCAATCGCTCCGCGTTTATGTGAACTTTTGTGAAGTAAAACTAAAAGAAACTAAAATTAAACCTATAATAGTCATCAAGTGTGCTATTTTCCGGCTATCCAACGAACTAAGAATTGATGTGATTACTGAAGACTGAAGCTAGCTATCAGTAAATTAAAACACACGACGCTGAACCGTAAATACACCATTACCTCATGGGCTACTTTTTCAAATACAAACCTCTCACCGATCAACTGGCCGGAAATTTCGAATAAAATTCCTCAATACCAACACGTTGACATTCACGTTGACAACAAAATAAATGACTCATTTATCTAAGGCCCTGTTGTTTATTGTGCTAGCCACTGCTTATCGGCCCAGGGTGTGCGAAAAGTGACCTAGTGTAGATTCCTTCCTCTCTTACTTTACCTCTGTAAAAATATAGAAAAAAAAATAAAAATAAATAACAATAGTCACGAGAAGCAGAACTAAAACTAAAGAAGCTAAAAAGCAAATCTCAATATCAGATAATTCTAGTGATAGCGACCTCGAACCCAGCAAACAGGATGAATTGAACTCTTCAATGAAAAAAAATAGAAAAATCAATTCACTACATCTCAGACACGTTGGACCGAATTGAGAAAGAGAATAAAGAACTCAAAAAGATAAGAGAAGGAAGCCATAAAGGCGAGAATTAAGCTACTAGAAGATACCATCTCCAACAACGAAAAAGAAAAAATAAAGAACAACTTAATCATAACTGGAATAGGACAACAAGCAGAAGGAAATGGTACAGAAAAAAACAGAAGACATTTTTGGAAAGGTGCTGGAGGGTTTGCATATTAAATTGGAAAAATCGGATATTATTATCTCATGCAAACGAAAAACAGGAACGCAAGAATAAAGACAAACGCATGTAACTTAAAAGTTAGGATAGACATATACATAAGCAAACAATTAACACTACAAGCAGCCACTCTATATTGCAATTGTAGACAAGCAAAAAAATAATAAAACTACTAATATCCCTGGACAACAGACGGAAATAATTACATGCGAAAGGAGAAAGGATCCAGCAAAATTAATATTAACAATAGAGAACTAATATAGAATTATTAAGTAAACTGCAGGTAAACTACAGTAAGGAAGAAGAGATAAAGAAAACTAAAAAAAACAATGCAAAGACAGAGAAATAAAATGGGTAGCTACAAAGTATACTTATACAACATTAGAAGCACAAGAAGCATTAGAAGTACTAACAAAATTACACAACCCAGACATAATGGGACACTCTGAAACATGGCCGACTACAAGTGCGGAACAAATATATTGACTAGAAGGCTACAATCCCGAATACCTATCCAGAACCACTCGTGGTGGAGGTTTGGTGCTATACGTAAACAAATACGTTAACTATAAAATAAAATTAACACAAAAAATACTATTGAGGGAGTAGAAATACTAAAGACAACACAGGACAACACAGCCTTAACCCTAATATACAAACCGCCAAATATCCCCTACAACACTTTCAAGGAAGCACTGAAAAACAATATAATCAATAGACGAAAGCCCCATGTAATAATTGGAGATATGAACATAAATAAATATTTAATTGGAGATATGAACATAATAAATAGCATAGATAAGAACGAAATAACAAAAGACTATCAGAAAACTCTAACCGAAAACAACTACCAATTAATAAACAAAACATCCAAGAAAACCCACACACGAAGAAACCCAAATGAGAGCCATACCATTATTGACCACGTATTGGCTAATATAACCGATAACATCGGAGAAATAAAAATTGTATGCTCTGACCTCAATGCAATAATTACCACAATAACACCAATAAACCACAACAAAGGAAAACCTATCACACTTACGAATATACAAAGACCAACAAAGAAAAAACAACAAGGATATCCAACAGTTTGATTAAGTAAACAGTAATATTACAGATTTCGAAGAACTGTCTAAAATAATAGAGGAACAAACAAAAAAGAATCAAACCAGAAAGAAAATAGTAAAAATGGATGGACACAACTGGATAACAGATAAAATATACAAGAGATGAAAACCAGAAACAAACTTCGTGAACGACTTAGAAATAATCCACAAAATGAGTTTCTAAAAGAAACCTACCATCAGAAAAAACTATCAACAAAGAAACTAATAAAGAAAGCTAAAATATTATACTATCGAAAACTATTCAACACGCACAAACCAGGGCAAACTATGGGAAATTATAAATTCGAAAATAAGCCGTAAAAGTAAATTAAACACCACCATAATCGACGAGATAATAACAGAAGAAAAAACCTTAGTAGAGAAAGACCCCATAGCGAACAACCATAGGAAAAAACTAGCTGAGAGTCAGAAAACCACACATAGAACAACGCAACAACAAAATACCATAGATAACACCATACACCCAGACGCAGCCCTCTATGAAAGGACCAACAGAGAAATCAGCGATATAATTGATAACTTGAAACTGAATAAAGCACCACGATTTCATAACATCATAACAAACATAAAAGAAAACAAGACTACCCTAATTCCAATAATTAAAAGATTATCGAACGCAGCACTGTATGAAGGAATATTTCCAGCATACAATAATAAAAAACAATAATAACTCCAATTTATAAAGGAGGAGACAAGAGAAAAGTAGAAAACTACAGACCCATTGCTTTAACAACAAGTTTCAGCAAAATGCTCGAAAAAACCCTACATAAGAGACTGAATGAACATATCTACGACAACAACATAATCAGTGCACAACAGTGCGCTTTCCAAAAGAATTCCGGAGCAACAGCCGTAATCGACTTGATCAGCGACATAAAATAAAGGATGGACAACAAAGAGATTGTGATGTGCGTTTTTGTTGATCTGAAGAAGGCGTTCGATAGTGTGTATCAAAGACACATCTTATGACGAAACTCCAATCTATAGGCACAAGAGGAACATTCCACACTTACCTAAACGACCGCCCATAGTTCGCGAGAGTGCAAGGGCAATATAGTGACGAACAAACTTCGGAATATGGTATCCCCCAAGGAGGAATTCTACCACCGACAATGTTCCTCGTATACACAAACGAGCTGTCACAGATACACCTAAAGGATCCGTATATATGTACGCTGACGACACATGTATCTTGTACTGTGCGAGAACCTCATAAAGACTACAACTGGAAAATAATCAAGACTTCCAAGTTATAGAAGAATGATTTAGAACAAATCAACTAACTATAAAAGAAACAAAAACCCAACAATAATAAAAAAATCAATAATAACTTCAATTTCTAGCAATAAAGAAAAAATACAATTGAACATCAAAATAATTCAAGTACCTATCCAGCAGAAAAGGGATGTCAAATATCTGGGAATTACCATACACAGAATAGTGACGAAAAAACTTCGGAATATGGTATCCCCAAGGAGGAATTCTACCACCGACAATGTTCCTCGTATACACAAACGACCTGTCAGAGATACACCTAAAGCATCCGTATATATGTACGCTGACGACACATGCATCTTGTACTGTCCGAGAACCTCATAAAGACTACAACAGGAAAATAATCAAGACTTCCAAGTTATAGAAGTATGATTTAGAACAAACCAACTAACTATAAAAGAAACAAAAACCCAACAATAATTAAAAAAATCAATAATAACTTCAATTTCTATCAAAAAGAAAAAATACAATTGAACATCAAAAGTACCTATCCAGCAGAAAAGGGATGTCAAATATCTGGGAATAACCATACACAAAATAGTGACGAAAAAGCTTCGGAATATGATATCCCCAAGGAGAAATTCTACCACCGACAATGTTCCTCGTATACACAAACGACCTGTCACAGATACACCTAAAGGATCCGTATATATGTTCTCTGACGACACATGTGTCTTGTACTCTGCGAGAACCTCATAAAGACTACAACAGGAAATTAATCAAGACTTCCAAATATTTATAATTCCTTATCCTTGAACGCATATATAAGTAATATAATGAACGACAACGCCAGAAGCATAGCTGCTTTCCCCAAGATAAAAGGCATAATACAGGAACACCTAAAAGTGTCAATATATAACAGTAGGGTGGTCCAAATCTATACCTTGCAATATCTCCTTTTCCGGAAAAAGCGGTTAACGTTGTTAACACGTGCCACCGAGCACCCTGAATTTCCCATTTAAAATACATTAGAAAAATCCATGTTTTTTTTTCACGTTTCGGATTTAGAAAAAAAGTTGCGGGAGATTATCAGAAATTGTTCAGAACTTCCCAGAGATCAAATCCACAACCACTATTTTTTTTCACTGCCCCCACCCTCTCATGTCGTACCCTAAGAATAAGGCAACATTTTCCCTAAATTTACAATTTTACAAAAGTTACGGGATTTATTATTTTTTGACAGAAATTACTATTATTAAATTATTGACATGTTTTTTTTTGTCATTTATTAACTAATTTAAAAAATAACATTTTTGTTTAAACAATTACCTTTTGATTAAACTAAAATATACGATGTTACGAACTCATTTTTCCATTTGTTGCAAAAGATATTAAATTATTGTTTTTTTTGTGATTTATTAACTAATTAGTAATTGTTTAAACAATTACCATTTGTTTAAACAAAAATATATGTTGTTACGCACATATTTTTCTAATTTTGCAGAAATTATTAGATTATTGGTATTTTTGTAATTTATTATACTAATTTGCAATTGTTTATACAAATACCATTTGTTTAAACAAACATATAGGTACATTGTAATGAACAAAATTTTCTATTTTTTTGCATAAATTATTATTAGATTATTGGCAGTTTTTGACATCTATTAACTAATTTGTAATTGTTTAAACAAACACTATTTGGTTACACATATATATACATTGTTACGGACATATTTTTTTACTTATTGCAGAAACTATTATTAAATTATTGGCATTTTTTGTCATTTATTAACGTATTCGCAATTCTTCAAACCAATTTTTTAAACAAAAATGTATAGTGATCTTTGTTTTTCCTTTTGTAGAAATTATTATTGTTACATTGTTGGTATGTTTTTTTTTGTAATTTGTTACTCAATGTGCAATTGTTTGAACAAATAAATTTGTTTAAACAATAATATTCAATGTTAGTACGTATTTCTTGACAAAAATCATTATAGGATTTCTGGTCTTTTTTGTAATGTTGGAGGTTTTACGAAATCGGACAAACAAATAATGTTTTTGCAACACTAATTAATTATTATTATAGGTTATAATTGAAAATTAGTTAACAAAGGCAAGAAAAAAAGACAAGAAATACGATAATAATTTTTGCCAAAAAGATACGTCAGTACCATTGTATATTTTTGTTTAAATAAATGGTATTTATTTAAACAATTGCAAACTAGTTAATTAATGACAAACAATGCCAACAATCTAATTATTATAGTTTCCCAAAAAAAAGAAAAATTTGTCCGTAACATTGTATATTTTTGTAAACAAATGGTATTTGTTTAAACAATTGCAAATTACTTAGTAAATGACCAAAAAATGGGAGCATTCAAAATGGATTTAAAGAAAAAGTGACAATATCTCAAAAACTATTAAAAATAGATATAGGGAATCCTAATATTGATTGATAAGGAATAAGATTTCCTATCGAATGGCGTATCGGTAACCCTGTATACCTTTCCATTTGAAAAAAATGAGTTTTTTATGTTTGAAAATTCAATTATTGTGTTGAAATTTTGATTTTGATTTGATTTTGATTTGTATATGATATCATGATGAACTACACATCGTCTTATTTGGTTATGTTTCTAGTTTTGGACCACCAATCATGAAACTTCTAGTTTCAATAATAACCGCGATATTCAATTTTAAACGTAACCCCGAAAATCACCAAAAAAATAATAAAATCAAAAAACTCAAAAACAGTGATATTTATGTATAGGGAAACAACATCAAAAATGATTATTTTGATACGTAGAAACCAAAAATAAAATAAAAACTATATCATTCCATTTAAAATAACAAAGTTGATACCGACTTCCGGTGACAGGACGTGACAGTTAACTTGAGAATATTTTAGCTGAAGAGCTCAGATCGAGTAAATTCTAGTTACAAAATTTCAAGTTTCCAGAAATAGTAGAACATGAAAAACTTCTAATGTACCAGTTCCGTGAGACACCCTGTGTATATATATATATATATATATATATATATATATATATATATATTTGTTTAAACAAACGGTATTTGTTTAAACAATTGCTAATTAGTTAATAAATGACAAAACAGCAGGTAATTTCTGCAAAAAAATGGAAAATATGTTCGTAACATCGTATATTTTTGTGTAAACAAATGCTAGTTCTTTAAAAAATTTCAAATTAGTTAATAAATGACAAAAAAATATGTCAATAATCCAATAATAATCACTTGTGCCAATAACAATAATAAAACACGTAACATTGTAAAATTATAAATTTGGGGAAATTTTTGTCTCATATTTAGGGTACTATGAGGAGGGTGGGAGGTGGTGAACCAACAAATAGTGGTTGTGGATTTGTTCCTTGGGGAGTTCTGAAGAATTTCTGATAATCTCCAGCAACTTTTTTTCTAAATCCGAAACCTGAAAAAAAGAAAGAAAGATGCATTTTTGAAATGTATTTTAAATGGAAAATTTGAAGTGCTCGGTGGCACGTGGTAACGTTAACCGATTTTTCTCAAATTTGGGGGAAATTTTTTTTCTGGAAAAGGGACTGATTGGGAGGGTATCGTTGCCCTCTAGCGAAAAGTCCGTTTTTGGACCATCCTAATATAACAGCCTATACACGTCCAACATAAATTATCTGATAACTGTATGGAGTGACACCACAGAAACAAACAAATAAAATTCAAAGACAGCAAACCAAGATACGAAAAATCCTTTACAAAATCGACTGGAACATACCAACAGCAGACGTACACAAACACAAAAGAAATCACACTATCACAAAGAATTGCTTTAAACAACGTGCTACTGATTTATAAACCACGGAACAAAAGCATACAAACAAAACTAATACTTACACAATGGGAAGAGGTACCTAACCATAAAACACGAACTAAGACACACATAAGTATTATGTGTATTATGAGTTGGTTGTTTGTGTGTGGGTTTGCGTATGCGATTGTGTTTACGAGTTGGTGAGTGGACGTCTTTTTCCTTGATTTTTCTTTGATTTTTGCCTTTAACGGACATTTCCCGCCTGAACGTGTCACCTGCACTTGTTTTTGCGACTCTGAACTGGTCGACGACCCGAACATTCATCGTGCTTTTCTTGTATTTCTGGCAAGTGCCTACGTTACGTCGGTGTTTGTTTATTTTATTTGCTATTTGCCTATTCAGTATAACTGTATCCTTTTGTACCTTTGTTTTCCACGTTTAACCTATCCGTTGCCCAGTTTACCCGTGTTTGTTCTAGATTAAGTCGCTGCGAAGGGCACCGCTAGCGTGAAGCTTGTATCCCTGTTTACACCTGTTAGGACACTAATATTTGACTGGTTTTTTGAAATGCTGACCTGCGCTTGTTGTAATAATCCTGTAGAGGATCGCCATCAAATTAATTGCTCTGTCTGCAAAAATGGTTATGCAATTGCATGTGCGGACATTACTATGTCCGAGGCTCGTAAGATTCGCGCAAGTTCGGGTCTCAGTTGGTCTTGTAAGAGGTGTTTACACTTGGGGAGCGATTTGAATGAGCTGAAGGCAGTAATTTTGGAGCTACAAACTGAAATTAAGCAACTCAAGTCGGTGGGCACGCCTTTCAGTAGCCAGGACGCCCTTGCACCGGCTGAGTTTGAGAACATGGTTTCTGAAATCTCTGAGCGAGAGAGGCGTAAAAGGAATATCATTGTGTTTGGATTGCCGGAGGTGCCTGGTTCTAACAAGAACGATCAAACAGAACGGGACGCTACAACGGTTCACGAAATTGCCACTCAGCTGGGTGTGACAATGCCAACCGTCAAGCCTTTTCGAATTGGAAAATATGATCCTACTAAAGAACAATTAGCCCGGCCACTGAAGGTTCAACTACTGTCCGAGGACGACGTTATCGCTGCGTTCCGTAACATTAGTAAAATTAAGGACAGTGCGCATTGGAAGGGTGTCACTATTACCTCTGACAAGACTATCCGTCAGCGTACCTATTTTCAGTCGGTTAAATCAACTCTTGATGCACGTATTGCTAGAGGCGAGAAAGACCTGCGCTTAGTGTACAAGAGTGGAGTTCCGACTATTGTGTCGGAAAACTAGAATTGCCCAACAGTTTGCCTATTATGTTACCTATTTCTTTTCATGTTTATTCTAAATTGAATGTATTTTATGCTAATGTTTGTGCGTTTGATTATGACGTTGTTGTTGTTACTGAGTCTTGGCTTTGTCCCTCTGTTCACGATTCGGAATTGTTTCCCCAGAATTATGTGGTTGTGCGATGTGACAGAAATTTTTGTACCGTCAATAAATCAAAGGGGGGCGGTGTTCTGGTTGCATTTAAAAATGATTTTCATTGTCAACGTTTGGATACTGCACATGTGTCTCAAATAGCCCCCAATATTGATCATGTTCTTTGCAGGCTAACAGCACATTCCAAAACTTTCTGCTTGTTGGCTTTATATATTCCTCCAAATACCGATGCTGACGAAATTGAGTCGTTTTTTGACGTCATAGTTTCGTTACTCATTGACTCTCCTGTATTTGTCGCTGGTGACTTTAATATCCCTGGAATCATTGATGGCTTTTCCTCCTTGGGAGGCTCCCGCTATATCAGACAGTTTTCTGACATGCTCAATTTGAAACAATTTAATTGTGTAACTAACTCAAATAATAGACTGTTGGATCTGGTCTTGTCTAATATCGAGTCAAATATGCTCATCAACCGAGAAGAATTGCCTCTTGTTCCGGAGGATCGGCATCATCCTGCTTTAAATATTGAAATTACTATTGATATTGGTCGCCCTTCTCTCCAGTTTCCTTCTGCTAACACCACCCCAATTTCAAAAGAGCTGACTTTCATGGTTTGTACAACTTTTTGATGAGCGTCGACTGGAGTTTTCTGCTGGAATGTACGGATGTTGATGCAGCTGTTGTGTATTTCTATGAGGTGTTATACGGAGCATTGGATCTGTATGTGCCTCGTATGCGTACCTCAAGATCTTCGTATCCCCAATGGTTTAATCCTGAAATAATCCGAAATTTAAAACTAAAAGATTACTATAGACGCAAATGGAGATCTGGCAAGTCTGCTTTTCATCATCGTGAGTTTAAACGTATGCGTCAGTTGGTAAAAGAGCAAATATCTACTGCATACTCCGCTTATATCGTTGCTGCTGAGGATTCTATTAAGGATGACCCGGGTAGGGTATGGAGCTTCATTCATCAGAAGAAAGGTACTTCCCGCATTCCCGCTACACTAACTGATGCTGATGGTCTGACTGCCTATGCGACTCCAAGTGAAATTGTTAACGCTTTTGCGTTGACTTTTGCGGCTTCTTATGCGAATTATGTGCCGGGTGACTCCGATTATAATGTCTCTTATGTCCCTGCGTTTACCTTTCGTGCCGTGGACGAGGATGAGCTTGTTAGATTGCTTGGAAGTTTTGCAAACAAAAATACTGCTGGCGATGATCTAATTCCTAGTTTTCTGCTACGGGACTGTAAGCTAATACTTGCATTTCCTCTGCAACAGATTTTCAACTTGGCTATTCAGACTTCTACTTTTCCTGATATCTGGAAGAGGGCCAGAGTCTGCCCGGTACATAAAAAGGGTGACGTTGGTGTCATTACCAATTATAGGCCTATAGCAATTCTGTCGAATTTTGCCAAGCTCTTTGAGATGACTCTGTACTCCCAGATTTTCAAACATGTGAAGCCGTATGTTTCTCAGCATCAGCATGGATTTTTTCCTGGCCGTTCTACGATTACGAATTTGGCGAGTTTCACTCAATTTGCTTGTGAGACCTTGGATGGTGGGGACCAGTTGGACGTGCTATATACTGATTTTAGCAAGGCATTTGATAGAATACCTCATCGAATTCTTGTGGAAAAGCTGAATCTCTTCGGGTTTTGTCCGGCAGCTTTGAAGATGTTAACATCATACTTACACGATAGAAAGACCTATGTGTTCTACAACGGATATAAATCGCTCGAGTTTGTGGCGTCTTCGGGTGTTCCACAGGGCTCCAATCTTGGCCCTCTGCTTTTCATTCTATTTATCGATGACCTGCTTAAGGCACTGTCCTGTCGAGCTTTAGCCTACGCTGATGACTTGAAGCTGTTTTCGCCCATACGCACCGTGTTGGATGTACGACTGCTCCAATATAATTTAGACATACTCAATTCTTGGTGTATCAATTACCACTTAACATCGAAAAGTGCCAGTTTATGTCACTAACACGTAAACGGGTGCCAATTCCTTCAACCTATTCCCTATCAGGAAAAGTGTTACCGCACGTCACCACCATTAAGGATCTCGGTGTTTGGTTCGACGAGGAGCTTTGTTTTGTTGGTCACGTGGAGAATGTGTGTTCGGCTGCCTCTCGCTCTCTCGGATTTGTGCTGAGGATGTGCAGGATGTTCAGTAATCCACTTGTTTTCAAGTCTCTGTACCGTGCGTTCGTTGGAAGCAGATTGGAATACGCCTCTCCTGTCTGGTACCCCTATTACACTGCCCATCAGTTGGCCATTGAGCGTATACAACGAAAATTTCTGAAGTACCTAAGCTTTCGACAGACAGGCATTTATCCTGTCCAGGGATATGACTATGGCCTCTTGCTTGTAGAACACGAGTTTCAGTCTCTACAACATCGTCGTGAGATACACAGTGCCAATCTCTTAAGAAAGATCATCCATAACGTTGTGGACTGCCCGATGTTGCTTGGAGGTGTGTCATTTCATGTGCCTGGGACGTCTGCCCGATATACCTCGACTTTTCGACTTCTTCCGGCCAGAACAAACATTGGATTGAGGGCTCCACTGAGCCATATGTCACGAAATGCCAATACTATATATGATGATATTTTTCTTTAGCAAGTTGGTGTTTCCGATTAATATTTTCGACTAGTCGCTTTGATTTTTGATTTGTATAATTCCTTTGCGCTTACGTTTTAAATTTTTATTGTATCGTTATAATTTTTAGATACATGTATTATGTAATATTTTCCTGAAAATTGTCCTGTAATTGGTTCTGTTGGGCAAATAAATACTATTATTATTATTATTATTATTATAAGACCAGAGAAACACCGAAAAAATCGATGTGATAAAAGAATAAACATTTATATTATTTGTTTAATGAATTGGGGACAGATATTATTATATTTAATTTTCATATATACTTACCTACCATGAGCAAAGTCCAATTTTCGACTCAAATAGTGATTCATATATTACTAACTGCTCCTAGAAGTAGTTAATTACACATGATGTGATTGTTATGTTTTAAAGTGATTACTATCTTCCATAAAGTTGTCATTGATATCATATATTGGCAACTACACAGTAGATATCAGTTGGTACAGCATAAATGAATTATGAGAACAATAATCGGAAGCGTGTACGCACACAAAGTACGTAATTTATAATATATCAGCTATTGTTGTCGGTGGTTTGAAAGTTCATATCTGGTCGTTTCTAATGTTTACATATTTTTATCATCTTGCGTGAGAAAAATGTAGGAGGAACTGTCGGTTTCGTACGTTAGTTATTGAATTATTTGAAATTAAACGATTTTCAGGCGTTAGTTACAGATTTTTGTTTGTTGTCTTTACGGGTGCTATTTCGATAGTTGGCATTTTTTTTACTTTTTAGGTTTATCTCCAACATATTTTCGGGAAGCTTTTATTTGATTGAAAAATCTAGAAAAATTTATTGAAACGTGACATCGTTGATGTCACTAAAATTCTCCATCAACGAATGAATCATTCGTATCCCAAATGTCCAAAAAACCTTAAACCAGTTTTTGTTGTTTTACACAATCATTGTTAAGCGGTAAACAAAATCGTCGGTTAAAGGTAAATGTCTCTTAAATTTGGTTACAATTGCTTATAAATTCGTATCTGAAGTCTTCTAACGTAAAAGAATTCTCTAGAAATTGTCATTACATTATTACTTTTCGAAGCAGAATATGAAAAGGTCCTGTTAATTTCAGTTTTTACCATACACTGTGTACAAATTTGGGATTCGTTTTTTTGTAGAAGTTTGAAACATGTTGTGTTTGTACCATGTTTGTGCATATTTTGTTCGTTGATTCATTTCATTATCTCTTTTAATAAAATTAATAAATCGATCGATCGCAGGCATCGCTGTCGGACGCGAATTTTCACCGGTTCGCGATGTCCGATCTATTGTTTGCGGTGTGTGTAATAGTTCAATTAAACGTAATTCATCTGTTACGCAGTGTAGCCTGTGTGATTTACAGTTTCATATCAAATGTGTCAAGTTGGATGAGAAAGTTTTAGACTTCGTGGAGAAAAATAAAAACCTGGGGTGGTTTTGTGACATCTGTTCGTCGAATAGAAAATGTGCGCAAAAGACAGTTCTGATGGAAATTTATAACGGTATCAACGAGCTGAAGGCTTCTCTCAAGAAGCAAAGCAATCATTTCGGACAACAAGAAAAGTCATTGGAGACTATTACAAGTTCTTTGGAGGTCATGGGTTCTACGGTGAAGAGTGCCAACAGGGAGGTCTTGGACGAAGTTCACAAGGTGTCTTTGCATCAGGAACCCAACACCTATGCTGGCATGGTTAAGTCTAGAGGTTTGAAGAAGTGCGGTCCTGTCGTGATAATCAAACCCAAAGATTCATCTAAGAGCAGTGACGATACCACAAAGACGTTGAGGAATTTAGTCAATCCTATTGATTCTGCATTGATTTCATTGAAAAAGGTTGCGAAGGGCGGTGTTGTTGTTGAATGCAAGGACATGGAACGCACAAAAATGCTGAGCGACGAAGTTGTGTCCAAATTAGGAAATGAATTTGAGGTAAAAATGTCCAGCGGAAGACTTCCGAAGATCAAGTTGATTGGTCTCCGTGATGAGCTGAGTAATGATGACATCAAAAAGTATGTGAAAACTCAAAATGGTTTAAGCGATGACTGCGTTGTGAATGTACTGAAGGTGAATAAAATCCCGAGTAAGTCCGAATTTACTATTATAATTGAGGTAGACGGTGTCACGTTTCGCAAACTTATGTCTGATGGCTTTGTAAGCGTCTTCTGGGATAGCTGCCGATCGTTTGAGGTTATTGACGTACTGAGGTGCTTCAATTGCTGTGAGTACGGGCACTTATCGAATGACTGCAATAAGAAGGATCCTGTATGCCCTTTATGCGCCGGTCCCCATAAGGTCGATAAATGCGTGGCTAAGAACCGATGCTGTACAAACTGCAAGCTTGCCAAAGACAAGGGCTTGGATATTACGTCTATTGATCATGCTGCATGGGCTTCTAATTGCCCGATTTACAATTTACAGACATATTACGATTTACAGACGTAAGGCAGAAGTGCAACAACAGAAAATCAATTACGGGGCACATTTTTTACAAGTACGCCAGTCGGTGCAATAGGCGGGTCGGGTTCCGACATCGCTCAATGTGCTGACGACGCATCGGACACCGTTAATAGAACACTATTCGTTCACCTCAATGTTAGGTCATTGCCATGTAAATTTACTGATATTAAAAATTTTGCAATTGGCTTAAACTGCGATATCCTAGCAATTACTGAGACATGGTTAAATGAAAATATACCCGATGATGCCGTTTCTATTCCGGGATACAATATTGTACGGAAGGACAGAAGAAGCAGAGGTGGCGGTGTCGCTCTATACATAAAGCAAACCATAAAATACTGTCTTCTCGACGAAATCAATGATCCCGACCCAGATCTTGAACAACTATGGATAAAAATTGTCATTAAAAAAATTACCTTCAGTGTTGCAGTAGTATATCGCCCACCATCCGGAGGTGCATTCTCGCTGATTAGTTTCGAGAGAGCGGTTAGTGAGGCTCGTCGGCATTCGCAACACGTCATTTCGTTGGGAGATTTTAATATAAACATGTTAACTCCCTCAGCGCTTAAAAACTCTTTGCTATCTCTTATGAATGACCACTCGCTCGCTCAGATTGTGGCGGATCCGACTCGAGTCACTCCTGATACCGAGTCACTGATTGATCTCATTCTGATTGATGATAGTATTCACAATGTTGAGAGCAGAGTGATCGAGTGTGACTTCTCCGACCATGAGGCGATTGCTTGTTGGGTTCCACAGGCCGTTCCAGTGGAGCAACGGGCTCCTGTCCGTGTGTGCGACTTCCGAGGATTCTCTCAGGATGCTTTTCTCAGGGACGCGGCGTTTATTCCATGGGATTGCATGTATTCTCTAACAGACTTGGACGAAAAAGTTGATTTCTTCAATCTCTGTCTGACGGATTTATTCGACATTCATGCTCCCTTTAAACTGGCCATACATCGGCGCAAACCTACTGAACCTTGGTTCACAGATACGCTGAGAATGATGAATGAAAATATGAAGAGCTCCGCTTGGCGTAAATACAAGCGTACAAAATCGACTGTTCATAGAGAGTATTATTGCGATCTCCGCAATTATTACAATCATGCTCTTACCCACGAACGAAGAGCGTACTCTGCGTCCCGGCTCAGTGGTTTGAGCGATCAGCGTCAATTGTGGCAGCATCTCAAATCATGGGGTGTTTCGCGAGGCGGTTCAGTCGATGTCCCGTTGGATCTCCGCGACGCGAGTGCTTTCTGTAACTATTTCGTGAACAGTGTTCCTAATGTTGCATCGGACCCTGTGTACGTTGAGTCATTCGAGCGTGGATCCTGTCCGGGAGTCGGGAAGTTTTCTTATCACCCGGTTGATGTAGTGACCGTACAGCGTCAGATTTCGCGCCTCAAGTCATCGAGCTGCGGTGTGGACGATATTTCTGCAAAGATGTTACAGCTCTCGGTTGCTGTCTGTGCTCAGCCTTTAACCCACATTATGAACTATTCCCTAGAAGTGGGCGCTTTTCCGGTACTTTGGAGGAGAGCGTTAGTGAGGCCAATTCCCAAAAAGCCCTCTCCGTCTGAGTTCAGTGATTTTAGACCTATTAGTCTATTATGTGTGACTTCGAAGATTGCGGAGTCTGTCATCCACGAGCAGTTGGTGCAGTATCTCGAGTCCAACAGAATTCTGCCAGCGATGCAGTCGGGATTTAGGCGATCTTATGGAACAAGGACTGCACTTCTGCGTGTTCTGGACGATATTGTCACGTCCCACACCAGCCACTCGACATCTGCTTTGGTCTTGCTGGACATGTCAAAGGCCTTTGATAGCGTTTCGTCCGCTTGTATTCTTGCCAAGCTGAAGTACTACGGAATCGAGAATGCTGTTCTGAGCTGGTTTGGGGATTATCTCCGTGGCAGATCGTTTCGCACGAGGCTTAATGACTCAAGCATCTCGGAAGCGGCGACGGTCAACAGTGGCGTGCCTCAAGGATCAGTTCTTGGTCCACTCTTATTCAATCTGATTACGGCGGATCTGCCTAGCAAAGTTCAGCACTGTCGCCTCCACATGTACGCTGACGATATTCAGATCTATGCGCCCATCTCCACGAACAATATGAATCAAGCTTTGACGGCCATCAACGATGACCTGCATCAAATTCATGTCTGGGCAGCCTCCAACTCTCTTTCCTTGAACTCCACCAAGTGCCAGGTGCTCTTCGTTGGGGGACGTGTCGAGGATGTCGCTGCGGCCAGAAATTCAGAAGTCAGGATTCACCTCAATGGCATCAGTCTTCCAATCGTGGACGAGGCGAGAAATTTGGGGGTCATTATCGACAGTGGCCTAACCTTTGAATCTCATGTTGGCAGTATTTGCCGACGCGCATATGCCAGACTGAGGATGCTTTACCAGTTTAAATCTGTTCTTTCTACTAAACTTAAACTCAAACTTGCAGATTCCCTCGTGCTGTCCGGTTTGGAGTATGCGGATGTCGTTTATGGGCCGTTCCTAACCCAGGCCAGCAGTCGCCGCCTGCAAAGCGTCCAATACAGCTGCATGTCATTTGCTGTGGGTTGTCCTCGACGTCAGCATATGTCTGGGATTCTGCGGGATCATGGCTGGCTCCGGATGGGTGAACGTCGCTTCCTGCACTACGTTGGCGTTGTGCGGTTGGCAGTGGCCCAGGGTCTTCCACCTTACTTGGCCGAAAGAAGCCAACTTCGTAACGCCGCCCACGACAGAGATCTTCGACACGTGTCTACCATGGCATCTGTACCGGAGCATCGCCTGTCCTCTTTCAGAAGATCATTCACATACCTTGCCTCATATATTGTTAACTCTGTCCTGAATACGATGGGATTCACTAGTCATTCGGTAATCATGAGGTCACTCAAACGTGATCTCCTCAATCAATCTTTACACCTTGAAGATATGTTTTAATTTAATTTCAATTTCATGAAGGGTAGTATTTTAAATCACTATTTAGTGTTATACTCACCTTTTGTACCTTAGTATACAATAAACGTTATTTATTTATTTATAATAACCGAGCTTTATTAAGCTCATTTGGTCGCCAGAAAGACTTTTGTAGTTTTGACTTTTGTACGTAGCTGTAGCTTTGTACCTTTGTAAAGGCTATTTTACACTATACTACTTTCGTCTTTTTCTAAACTTATTTTTAGTCACTAGAAAATAGTTCTAAATAATAGTATAGTTGGAAATGGCGTGCTATTGTATTTCTAAACTTTTTCTCGCATAGACGGATGCGCAGTTTAGGCATTTCTGCCAACAGTGCGAACGTGAATCATTATGTTTTGTTTTGACATACCGCAGAAACGTATACGTTTAACCTCACAGTGACGCGCTACGCTTTCTACAGTTGGTTTAATTTATGTAAATTAATTTTTACTAACATGTTTACAGCAAAGTATTGGAGAAATAAACTGGCATAAAGTAAACAAACAACATAACCTTAAATGCACCAGTTCGGCTATTCTGAAATAGATAAAGAAGTGGGTCTAATATACCCGTGTCTTGTTACTTTAAAACTTTTTTCTAGTTACTAAAAATAAGTTCAGAAAAAGACGAAAGTAGTGCAGTGTAAAATAGCCTTTATTGTAGTTCTTCTTTTCGAGAGTCAGTCATTCTAGTCATTCCAGTCGTCCAATTAAATAGCATTCAGTAAATAATACTAACAAACAGTGCTTCGGTGATACAAGGTTTAATAGCCGTTGTAGGGTTATAGGGTATCTGGATTTAAAAAATAATATCAGGTTTGCTTGATTGGCTCTTGTTTTTTAGAGATAAAGGTAACTCACCAAATGATCGAGTATGAAAAATAAATGAAATAAATTACTAAAATTGAAACACACTGTTATTTTTTAAAATACTCGCTACTAATTTTGAATTAGTAAAATACAAATTTTCACATCAAATTCAATTTGTGACGTTTAATGTATTTTGACATTTTCCTACGGGCAGTCGCGATTTAGGTTTCCGTACGTCAAAAGTGAAAAATTAATCCTATAATATCAATCGTTTTTGTCCGTCCGTTTGTCTGATGTCTGTCAGAGTCCGATTTCTCTACAGTGTATAGATAGATATCATGTGTAAAGGTATCAATGGGAAATTTGGCACAATATTAACTAACCTGCATTAATAGTGCAGGCAAATTAAGTTGAGAGTGGGTATTAATTGTAGACAGGCATAGTTATTTAACTATGCCAATCTTTGCCTTATTCGCAATTTTTCTCGGAAGTTTTGAGGTTATGTTATATAGTAACCTCTACAAAATTTGTAGATTTTTTCTTTACCTACAACTTTTGTATTGGATACTTTTTGATTCAAAGACAAAAACTGTTATTTTGCTTACTTATCTGAAGATTTCTTATTCTCATTTAATGGTTATAGCATTAGTGTAGAAATGAGAGACAGTTTCCTTTGTATTTTTTTCCGTACAATTTAATGCCGTAACCAGTATTGCAATTTTCTTAAAAATTTAAACAAATAATGAACAATTACTGAAAAATGCACTATTGCAAAAGTCGTTTTTGAGGTTTTTCAATTTTTGAGCATGTTGGAAAATTCGTTTTGGCATTGGCATTCGCACTTTTCTCGGAAAGTTTGAGGTCATAGTGAAAAGTGACCCATATGAATGTTGTAGATTTTTTTATGATCTACAACTTAGTATAGGACGTTTTTGGATAAAACGCAATAATATACTTTGCACCCGCTTTCAACCCTCCCAAATAAACACTATACCACCCCATGACCTGCATTTACTTTTTTTACGTTCACTATGAGCCCCTTTACCATTTCCAATGGTAAAACTCCTGTCTACAATTAATACCGGTTTTGGCTTATAATCAGTTAATTTGCCTGCACTATAACCCAAAAGTATTATTCAAAAGTCATAACATACAAAATTTTTACGGAATAATATACTTTGCACCCGCTTTCAACCCTCCCAAATAAACACTATACCACCCCATGACCTGCATTTACTTTTTTTACGTTCACTATGAGCCCCTTTACCATTTCCAATGGTAAAACTCCTGTCTACAATTAATACCGGTTTTGGCTTATAATCAGTTAATTTGCCTGCACTATAACCCAAAAGTATTATTCAAAAGTCATAACATACAAAATTTTTACCACTAAGTTGATAGTGGTCAGAGTTTGACACCTCAAAAGTATCTTTCCTCTTTGCATACGGTCATGTGGGGTATCGACTGAACGCTACGGAAAATTGTATGATACGTAGATTTTCCCAAAAACGCTTACAAAAACCCACCGAAACTACTACAGCTAAGGCTTTGGAAAACATTCTTGTATTAGAAGTATACGTAAACTTTACAGAAGAAAAACACTACAATGTTTCCAATATCTTACAGAAATTCATTATAATATTTGATAACTAACAGTATTAAGGAGGACTTCCTTTACAGTTATAATTTTTTACATAGCATATTACGTTATGAATGTGTTTGTCAGATAAATTATCCAATCTGACTTTACATTTAAATAAAAATCTATACAAACAAGAGGAGGCCAAACTCAATTCCATGCCATGCCACCGGACTCTGAGATTACGAAAAGGGCAGCTTGGCCGCACATCTACTGGCGTGGGTCCTAACGGTAAACAGTTTTTTCAATCCTCTAATTTGCTGACATTGCATTTGGCGCTGATGATACAGAATTGCTAAATCGCGTAAATTTTCCACTTAGATTGCAACCAACCAGATATTAAATTCCCTTGACCTTTCCATCCTTAAACATGAAGAACATTTTGTCTTCGATATTTATAGAAAGCCAACCAACATCTGTTGTACCACCACCATCCCTTTGATTACTTCCACCCTTTGGAATTTGGAATATGTGGGGTATAGCTAAGGTGGCCAGACGTCACGGTTTTGGCGGGACAGTCCCGACTTTTCACATTTTGCCCACGTTCCGCGGTGTTTTACAAATGTCCCGCTTTTTATGAAATATTATTTTTTTACGGAATTTTTATAGAATTACAAAAAAAAAAAATTTATACTTGTCGTTATTTGGTTAAATTTTTTTGTATTTTTGTTTCAAATCGTTCGTTAAAAGGCAGTAACATTTTTATAATTTTAAAACAACATTAGGGGGTCGCCACCGGTTTTCAAAATTAGTAAGAACAATATGAATTACTCATTTTAGGTAACTTACATATGTACCACACAAAATATAATCTTAATATTCAGTAATTTGTCAACAACATCACTCTCAGTTAAAGCACTAGCAGTTGCTGCAGTTACACGCAGTCCTTATTGTCAATTTTAATCAAAATTGCACTGATAATACGTACGTACAATTTTTACTAATTTAAAAGTTTTATTAGAAAGAGTACCCCCTGCGATTTAGGCGCAAAGCAAGAATATACAGTAGGCGCGAGCAAAAAAATCGATCCCTTCGATCTTCTTATTTGAAAGATCTGAAGATCGATCTGATCGATCTTTTGATCATTACTACGTGGCCGGACACGTATCGTACGTATCTGGAAGAACTGAAAGATTGATCGATCGGTCTGATCAATCTGATTGATCTGATCCATCTGATCGATCTCAAATTGTGATCGAAGATCCATCACAAATTTCCTAAATCGCCCACCCCTAGTACTGACTCCGCTATAAACTAGCAAAATGCAACGCAAATGCCTCAACAATTCCCCGCGGATCATCAACAGTCGTCTCACCATGCAACATACTACCCAGTATTCTTGAAATTCCCCGCTTAGATCTTATAAATCGCCAAATTTGACTCCTGAGCCTGGAGACAAGTAGACAAGTTTGCACCGAGTTCATATACTCGCAGTAAGCCACCCGAATATTTCTTTTAATCTCCGTCCGAATCGATTAAAGTAAGTTATAGTAATACTGAGACTTATATGTCTTATATTTTCTATGGAAATAAAATTGATTTTTAATGTCTTTTTTATGGATGGCGAGTCAAAGAAGATAAGAACACTTTTAAAAGTTATCTTTTGTACAAAAACATGAAAAATCCCGTACAAAGCCTCACAGAAAACTTTAATTTTTGTTTGTGTTTTGTGTTTTGTTGTTCATTTGTAAATAAATACTCGTCACATTAATTTGACTAGTGTTTTCATTCGAATTTCTACTTACTGAAATAATTTCAATATGATCTCATTTTACTGTAAAAGAAAAATGTCTATTTTTCTATACTAAAACTTACCACATTATGCCATGATAAAAAGTACACTAAATGGGCAATCTTTTAAAATAACTTGCCAGGTAAACCTGTTAGCCAAAAAGATAAATAAATTATGAATCAAAGAAAAATATTTTTTTTCAAATGTATAGCAGTAGTTGATATTTCAAATTGTCATCAATCCCTGTAGCTAATTGTTACCAGTGTATTACCGGACAATACAAATATCATTTTTCATTACTCATATAAAGTTATAAATTGACGTGGCCAGGTACATAACTTTATCATACGACACAGCAATGTCAAACGCTGATCTTTAATGCGGATACGACCAATCTCGATCAAGTAGAATTTGCTCATGCAGATAACCTATTAATTTTACCAAAAAATGCCCTAGACATAAATTAGAGTAGAGGAAATTTGGTATAATATAACTATTTTGTCGACTTTACAGTAATGGCTACACATTTGCAAAATTGTTGAAAAATGCTAAGAGTAAACCTCCAGTTCATTTTGACCCTATTGAACAAAACTATTGAACAAAGTTTAGTCAAGACACTTCTAGATATCAAGTTTCGTCCCGATCCCTTTATTAATTTCTTCCGGAATCGTTGCCACAAAAAACGGACACACACAAACACACACACACAAACACACACACACAGACACACTCACACACAAACACACCCAACCATACATACATACACGCAGACGCGCACCCACAACGATGTTTTTTTATCTTGGGTCAAAAATGTTCAGGGCACCCAAAAGAACATATTTCCACTAAAACCTCAGATCTTTTTTTTTCGATACGATTACAATACTTTTTCATACTATGTGTGATAAAGTAAAGTTGTCACACACGCAAGCCCAGATGCGCTTTATCTAACCATTCATTGAATCTTGGCCACAAGTTTAATATAGAAAATGTTCAGAGGTAACTGAGTACTACAGTATTCAGATAGCTCTGAAGAAGGGAGCCATAGTTCGCTAAATGTCAGCATTCACGAATATTGACACATAACCCGGGAGCATTTATTTTCTAAATTTAAAGATAGTTCATTATTGAATTTCTATTACTGAAAATTAAATTTTAAACTTTAACCGAACCTTTAGCACTACTAGTTGCCTAACTTTATTTTCTTGTTTTTTTTTTTTTGGAAACGCTGTGCAGACCACCTTTTCATCGGCTCAATTCTCTCGTAACCGTAAAAATGTTTGTACGATTTTCTCGCCAATGTCGTCCATTTTGTATTCTATGTAGCATATCTATTTATGTTTTCCGAGATATGACGTTCAGAAGATAAGCATTATGTCGTATCTAGAATAGTACGTTAGTCTATTCTGTACTAACGTAACATTCTATTACGATGATGATGATGATAATAATGATGGTCTGATATTAAAGCAGGGCTTCATGGCTGACAAACCATTCCTGACGCGCGTACGTTTTCTAGAACGCATAGACGCTTTAAGCCAAGGTAGGCTTATTAAAAAAACTGCTTTAAATCATATAGTTACTCTAATCAGTAACTCTGGAAACCGAACAACAATTGTTGGGCCTTTGTATACATGAAACGAATATTACTATAGGAAGAACATTGCGTCTGAACGTATCTAGTAAAACTGCCTGGCCTGTTATGCACGAATCACTGTTCAATGTTGGTAAAGTGATTACACGAAGTTGGAATCTGGGAAATTTAAAAGCAGTCTATGACATAAACTCATTAAGAATTAAGTTTCTAACCAACTTATATTATCAACATTTTGTTGTTTTCCTTCAAACTCTTTCTAAACTGGAAAACTCAGAAATGACCAGGAAAACAGGCTATAAAAAGTTACTTGAAACCTTAAGTTCTTTTGATATCATAGCCTGCTTATGTTTGGCGCCAGGACTGTATATTCCTTAGAAGGATTATTGTTTTCTCTATAATCTTAAATCATATAGTTATCTCGCAAACCATATTAGCTAGCATATTGTTTAGAAAAAATGTATTCCACAAAAGTTACCTTTTAAAATACGTATCTAATAAATAGTACATAATCTACGGTATAATTTGAAATAGTGAAAGCTGAGTGAAAATATTAAAAGCTGAGTCAAGAATTATTATTAGTATGTGCTAGAAATAAGTGTGGGACAATAGTATACCATCCAATTGGTACTTAGATTAAATTGTTTCAATTTTATAAGTATAATATAATAATATGCACACAGGTTCAGCATTTTAAAAACAAACTTACTTTCTCAATATCAACCCCGTCAAAAACCAACCCATTGGTACTATTTTTCGAATCGTCGTTACTACAATGTTATTATATCCAAGAGATTTCAGAACTATAATACCATTTGTTTGTCATTTTCGATTCACTATTTTCCGGTAATGTATTGACTAATTGAAGTTCACATTAACATTAAACTGCATTTTTGTACACCTAAAATATTAAAATCGGCAAATGCTGATGTATTACGTCAAACAAACAAAATTTAATTCCTCATAATGCGATTAATATGTTCGGAAGCGATAATTATCTCACCAGTTGCTTGTCACATACACACATTTGCAATTTGCAATAACTTGTAGATATCGAATTTAACCATTAGGCAAATTTTCTACTAGTTCTTCAGTTAATCAAATTCTTATCAGCTTGTCTTATATCACTATAAATACGATGTCTGTGGCCATAATTTTTATAGAAGAGTATCTACCTGCGTTTGAAATGGGAGGTGAGTGCGTAATAGACATGATAAGTTAATCGTTTTTAAAAAAAATCGTTTTCAGGTTTTATAATAGCCTCATTTCTGATAATCTTGGCCTGGCCAACAGTTGTATATGGTAAGATATTTTATTAATTAGTTGATATAATATGCAGTTTCGATGAATATATTTCTCTTCTTTATTACAGGCGGTGTTATAAGTAGAGATGGGGAATGTGAACCGACTGTTGCTTGCGGTCTAGACGACATATTTTTCACTGACAATATAGAAATTGGGTGCGATGGTAGCAAGTGTGATGGATTAAACGATGGATTCGTGTTTCCAAGTAGCAGAGATTGTTTCCAATATTGTGTATGCGAACACGGAGTGGCAGAGTATCTCACTTGTCCACTACCCACGTCTTCTGATCCATTGATTTGTTATTGGCTAGAACTCGTCGATTGCCGTCAAGAAATACTGGTTAACGAACCTACTGGAGGCGTAAAGTCCAATGCGGAACCAACTAAAAAGGTAACGTGAATGTTTAAACAAAGATCAAAGGCAACCCAGAGTCCACATACTATTTTGATAAACATTTGGTGTTCAATCAATTTTGCAATTTTCTTGTAATTAGTGATGAGTAAATACCCAGTATTTATTTGTTTTTGTGTACACGCAAATAAATAACCAGTATATACCTGGCATATACTCGATGTGGGTAAATATTACAAAATAGCACATTTTTACAAAAATTACAAAATAAACTCAGGTAATATGTTAAATTTATTTTATAACTTCGATAAATACCCGTTATTGTACCTACCATTACTTTACGTAATTAAGGAACATTGTTAATTACGTAAAGTAATGGTAGGTACATTTTGTTTTTGAATTCATCCCAATACCCAATTTTTCAGATTCAATTTGGAATTTTAATAACTGCCTTAACCTTGCGGTATATTTGGTTAATTTAGGCGCGCTTCCACCGACTCTCTGACATCGATTTGTTAAGTTTACAAGATAATTAAGGTGTCAGTGTAGAAGTTTCGACTGGTAATGTCAAGGCTTGTACCGACTGCAGTTGCAACGTGTATTGTTACATAATAATACGTGTTGCTCGACGAGCGCATTACATGTTACATAACATGTTGCGGCTGCAGTCGTACAAGGAACGTTAAGAGTTTGAATATGTCATTTTTTTTTTTGTTTTAATTGGCACAGCATGTAAAAATACTGAAGTTATGCAGCACTTCAAGATTAGTAAACTATTATAGACCAAGTGTTTAAATCATATTGTGAGCCGAAAATCACATACGTTTACCAGCATAAAAGTTTCACATGAGATTAAAGTTTAACTGGGAAAATCCTGAAAAATATATCTCATTACAGTATTCAGTTAGCTTTGAAAGAGCGAACAACATGGTTCGCAATGTATTTTGACGCACGGCATAAACCGGAACGAAATTATTTTCTAAATAATTCTGGTCGTGAAACCCTACGTCTTTATCCAATATTATAAGACATTTTTCTTCAACTGAAGCTCGTCGAGGAAACACGTGAGGAACCAACTGAAGAGCCAACTGAGGAGCCCACTGAGGAACCCACTGAAGAACCAACAGAAGAACCAACTGAGGAACCTACTGAGGAACCAACAGAAGAGCCAACTGAGGAGCCCACTGACGTACCAACAGGAGAACCTACTGAGGAACCAACTGAAGAGCCCTCTGAGGAACCTACAGAGGAACCAACTGAAGAACCAACTGAAGAGCCAACCGAAGAACCCACTGAGGAACCCACAGAGGAACCTACCGAAGAGCCAACTGGAGAACCAACCGTAGAACCTACTGAGGAGCCAACAGAAGAGCCAACTGAGGAGCCCACTGAGGAACCCACTGAAGAACCAACAGAAGAACCAACTGAGGAACCTACTGAGGAACCAACAGAAGAGCCAACTGAGGAGCCAACTGAGGAGCCCACTGACGAACCAACAGGAGAACCTACTGAGGAACCAACGGATGAGCCCACTGAGGAACCAACAGAAGAACCAACAGAAGAGCCAACTGAGGAACCTACTGAGGAACCAACAGAAGAACCTACTGAAGAACCTACTGAGGAACCTACTGAAGAACCTACTGAGGAACCAACTGAAGAGCCCACTGAGGACCCAACCGAAGAACCAACCGAAGAGCCCACTGAGGAACCAACAGAAGAACCTACTGAGGAACCAACTGAAGAGCCCACTGAGGAACCAACAGAGGAACCTACTGAGGAACCTACTGAGGAACCTACTGAAGAACCTACTGAGGAACCAACTGAAGAGCCCACTGAGGACCCAACCGAAGAACCAACCGAAGAGCCCACTGAGGAACCAACAGAGGAACCTACTGAGGAACCAACTGAGGAGCCCACTGAGGAACCAACAGAAGAACCTACTGACGAACCAACTGAAGAGCCCACTGAGGAACCAACAGAGGAACCAACCGAAGAACCAACTACAGAACCAACCATAGAACCTACTGAGGAACCAACTGTTGAGCCAACAGAAGAACCAACTGAGGAACCAACAGAAGAACCAACTGAGGAGCCCACTGAAGAACCAACCGAAGAACCTACTGAGGTACCAACTGAAGAGCCCACTGAGGAGCCGACAGAAGAACCAACCGAAGAGCCAACAGAAGAACCAACCGTGGAACCCACTGAGGAACCAACTGAAGAACCTACCGAAGAACCAACTGAGGAACCCACTGAGGAACCAACTGAAGAGCCTACTGAGGAACCAACTGAGGAACCAACGGTAGAGCCAACTGAGGAGCCCACTGAGGAGCCAACAGAAGAACCTACTGAGGAACCAACTGAGGACCCCACTGAAGAACCAACAGACGAACCAACCGAAGAACCAACTGAAGGGCCAACCGAACAACCTACTGAGGAACCAACAGAAGAGCCAACCGAAGAGCCAACTGAGGAGCCCACTGAGGAACCAACAGAAGAACCTACTGAGGAACCAACTGAAGAGCCCACTGAGGAACCAACAGAAGAGCCAACGGAGGAACCTACTGAAGAACCAACCGAAGAACCAACTGAAGAACCAACCGAAGAACCTACTGAGGAACCAACTGACGAGCCCACTGAGGAACCAACAGAAGAGCCAACTGAAGAGCCAACTGAGGAGCCTACCGAGGAACCAACAGAAGAACCTACTGAAGAACCAACCGAAGAACCTACCGAAGAACCTACTGAGGAACCAACTGACGAGCCCACTGAGGAACCAACAGAAGAGCCAACTGAGGAGCCTACTGAAGAACCAACAGAAGAACCTACTGAAGAGCCCACTGAGGAACCAACAGAAGAACCTACTGAGGAACCAACTGAAGAGCCCACAGAGGAACCAACAGAAGAACCAACTGAGCAGCCCACTGAGGAACCAACAGAAGAACCTACTGAGGAACCAACTGAAGAGCCCACTGAGGAACCCACAGAAGAGCCAACTGAGGAGCCCACTGAGGAACCAACAGAAGAACCTACTGAAGAACCAACTGAAGAGCCCACTGAGGAACCAACAGAAGAGCCAACTGAGGAGCCCACTGAGGAACCAACAGAAGAACCTACTGAGGAACCAACTGACGAGCCCACTGAGGAACCAACAGAAGAACCTACTGAAGGTCCAACTGAGGAGCCCACTGAGGAACCAACAGAAGAACCTACTGAGGAACCAACAGAAGAGCCAACTGATGAGCCCACTGAAGAACCAACAGAAGGACCTACTGAGGAACCAACTGAAGAGCCCACTGAGGAACCAACAGAAGAGCCAACTGAAGAGCCAACTGCGGAGCCCACTGAGGAACCAACAGAAGAACCTACTGAGGAACCAACAGAAGAGCCAACTGAGGAGCCCACTGTAGAACCAACAGAAGAACCTACTGAGGAACCAACAGAAGAGCCAACTGAAGAGCCAACTGCGGAGCCCACTGAGGAACCAACAGAAGAACCTACTGAGGAACCAACAGAAGAGCCAACTGAGGAGCCTACTGTAGAACCAACAGAAGAACCTACTGAGGAACCAACTGAAGAGCCCACTGAGGAACCAACAGAAGAGCCAACTGACGAACCTACTGAGGAACCAACAGAAGAACCTACTGAGCAACCAACTGAAGAGCCCACTGAGGAACCAACAGAAGAGCCAACTGATGAGCCCACTGAGGAACCAACAGAAGAACCTACTGAGGAACCAACTGAAGAGCCCACTGAGGAACCAACAGAGGAACCAACTGAAGAGCCAACTGAGGAGCCCACTGAGGAACCAACAGAAGAACCTACTGAGGAACCAACAGAAGAACCAACTGAGGCACCTACTGAGGAACCAACAGAAGAGCCCACTGAAGAGCCAACTGAGGAACCAACAGAAGAACCTACTGACGAACCAACTGAAGAGCCCACTGAGGAACCGACAGAAGAACCAACTGAGGAACCAACAGAAGAGCCCACTGAAGAACCAACTGCGGAACCAACAGAAGAACCTACTGAGGAACCAACTGAAGAGCCCACTGAGGAACCAACAGAAGAGCCAACTGAGGAGCCAACTGAGGAGCCCACTGAGGAACCAACAGAAGAACCTACTGAGGAACCAACTGAGGAGCCCACTGAGGAACCAACAGAAGAGCCAACTGAGGAGCCAACTGAGGAACCAACAGAAGAACCTACTGAGGAACCAACAGAAGAGCCAACTGAAGAGCCAACTGAGGAACCAACAGAAGAACCTACTGAGGAACCAACTGAAGAGCCCACTGAGGAACCGACAGAGGAACCAACCGAAGAGCCAACTGAGGAACCAACCGAGGAACCCACTGAGGAACCAACTGAAGAGCCAACTGAGGAGCCCACTGAGGAACCTACTGAGGAGCCCACTGACGAACCAACTGAAGAGCCTACTGAGGAACCAACAGAGGAACCAACAGAGGAACCTACGGAAGAACCAACGGAAGAGCCAACTGAAGAGCCAACTGAAGAACCAACAGAAGAGCCAACTGATGAGCCCACTGAGGAACCAACAGAAGAACCAACTGAGGTACCGACTGAGGAACCAACAGAAGAGCCAACTGAGGAACCAACAGAAGAACCTACTGAGGAACCAACTGAAGAGCCCACTGAGGAACCGACAGAGGAACCAACCGAAGAGCCAACTGAAGAACCAACCGAGGAACCCACTGAGGAACCAACTGAAGAGCCAACTGAGGAGCCCACTGAGGAACCTACTGAGGAGCCCACTGTGGAACCAACTGAAGAGCCTACTGAGGAACCAACAGAGGAACCAACTGAGGAACCTACGGAAGAACCAACGGAAGAGCCAACTGAAGAGCCAACTGAGGAGCCCACTGAGGAGCCAACCGAAGAACCAACTGAAGAACCAACCGACGTACCTACAGAGGAACCAACTGATGAGCCCACTGAGGAACCAACAGAAGAACCAACTGAGGAACCTACTGAGGAGCCAACGGAAGAGCCAACTGAAGAGCCAACTGAAGAGCCAACTGAGGAGCCCACTGAGGAGCCAACCGAAGAACCAACTGAAGAACCAACCGACGAACCTACAGAGGAACCAACTGATGAGCCCACTGAGGAACCAACAGAAGAACCAACTGAGGAACCTACTGAGGAACCAACTGAAGAGCCAACTGAGGAGCCCACTGAGGAACCAACAGAAGAACCTACTGAGGAACCAACTGAAGAGCCCACTGAGGAACCAACAGAAGAGCCAACTGAAGAGCCTACTGACGAACCCACTGAAGAGCCAACAGAGACGCCAGTAGATGGTTGCGATAGTAACGAGTGTGAAGCAACGAACGGCGAATTTGTACAATTGTTCCCACACAGCAGCGATTGTACTAAATTTTGTAAGTGCAGTTGGGGAGTGGCGTACGAAAAGAATTGTCCAAGTGGCTTACATTTTAACCCTGTAGAACAAGTGTGTGATTGGCCAGAATTAGCCGGTTGTAGTGCCGATGAGCCATCAACCGAGCCTACTGTAGAGCCAACCGAAGAACCTACTATCGAACCAACAGAAGAACCAACTGAGGAACCAACAGAAGAGCCAACTGAAGAACCAACTGAGGAGCCCACTGAGGAACCCACTGAAGAGCCAACAGAGACGCCAGTAGATGGTTGCGATAGCAACGTGTGTGAAGCAACAAACGGCGAATTTGCACAATTGTTCCCCCACAGCAGCGATTGCACTAAATTTTGCAAGTGCAGTTGGGGAGTAGCGTACGAAAAGAATTGTCCAAGTGGCTTACATTTTAACCCTATAGAACAAGTGTGCGATTGGCCAGAATTAGCCGGTTGCAGTGTCGATGAACCATCCACCGAACCTACTGTAGAGCCAACTGAAGAGCCAACCGAAGAACCCACTGTTGAACCAACTGAAGAGCCCACTGAGGAACCAACTCAGGAACCCACCGAACAGCCAGTGGATGGCTGCGATAGTAACGAGTGTGAAGCAACAAACGGCGAATTTGCACAAATGTTCCCACACAGCAGCGATTGTACTAAATTTTGCAAGTGCAGTTGGGGAGTGGCGTACGAAATGATTTGCCCAAGTGGCTTACATTTTAACCCTGTAGAACAAGTGTGCGATTGGCCAGAATTAGCCGGTTGTGGTGCCGATGAACCATCTACCGAGCCCACTGTGGAACCAACAGTCGAGCCAACTGAGGAGCCAACAGAGAAACCTACTGAGGAACCAACTGAAGTCCCTACTGAAGAACCAACAGAGAATCCAGTAGATGGTTGCGATAGTGCCGTGTGTGAAGCATCAAACGGCGAATTTGCACAATTGTTCCCCCACAGCAGCGATTGTACTAAATTTTGTAAATGCAGCTGGGGAGTGGCGTACGAAATGATTTGTCCAAGTGGTTTACATTTTAATCCTGTCGAACAAGTGTGTGATTGGCCAGCAAATGCCGGTTGTACCCCTAATCCTACTGTGGCGCCAACCACAGTACCGACTACTGAACCAACCACAGCACCAACTACAGAACCGACTGTAACGCCAACTGAGGAACCTGTTGGTGATTGTGATGACGCCAAATGTGCAGAGTATACTTACTTCCCGCACAGTGACTGTGGTAAATTTTGTCAATGCAGCAATGGCGTAGCTCATGAAATGACTTGTCCACCTGGATTACATTTCAATCCAAATGCAAATGTATGCGATTTTCCATCCTCTGCTGGTTGTGGAGCAGAACCAACCACAGAGCCGACAACAGATCCAACCACAGAACCAACAGAACCTACCACAGAACCTACCACTGAGGTAACCACCGAACCAACTGTAGCGCCAACCGAAGCTCCAACTGAGGAACCCGCTGAAGGTGATTGTGATGACGCCAAATGCGCAGAGTTTACTTACTTCCCGCACAGTGACTGTGAAAAGTTCTGCCAATGCACCAATGGCGTAGCTCAAGAAATGCCCTGTCCCGCAGGATTACATTTCAATCCAAATACGAATGTATGCGAATTTCCATCTACTGCTGGTTGCGGGGCAGAACCAACTACAGAGCCAACAACAGATCCAACCACAGAACCAACTACAGAACCAACCACAGAACCAACTACAGAGCCAACAACAGAACCAACCACAGAACCAACCACAGAACCAACAACAGAACCAACAACAGTACCAACTACAGAACCAACCACTGAGTTAACCACCGAACCAACTGTAGCGCCAACTGAAGAACCAACCGAAGCTCCAACTGAGGAACCCGCTGAAGGTGATTGTGATGACGCCAAATGCGCAGAGTTTACTTACTTCCCGCACAGTGACTGTGAAAAATTTTGCCAATGCACCAATGGCGTAGCTCAAGAAATGCCCTGTCCCGCAGGATTACATTTCAATCCAAATACGAATGTATGCGAATTTCCATCTACTGCTGGTTGCGGGGCAGAACCAACTACAGAGCCAACAACAGATCCAACCACAGAACCAACTACAGAACCAACCACAGAACCAACTACAGAGCCAACAACAGAACCATCCACAGAACCAACCACAGAACCAACCACAGAACTTACAACGGAACCAACAACACTACCAACTACAGAACCAACCACTGAGGTAACCACCGAACCAACTGAGGCGCCAACTGAAGAACCCACCGTAGGTCCAACTGAGGAACCCTCTTTTGGTGATTGTGATGACGCCAAATGTGCAGAGTATACTTACTTCCCACACAGTGACTGTGGTAAATTTTGCCAATGCACCAATGGCGTAGCTCAAGAAATGCCCTGTCCCGCAGGATTACATTTCAATCCAAATACGAATGTTTGCGAACTTCCATCTACTGCTGGTTGCGGGGCAGAACCAACTACAGAGCCAACAACAGATCCAACCACAGAACCAACTACAGAACCAACCACAGAACCAACTACAGAACCAACCACAGAACCAACAACAGAACCAACTACAGAACCAACTACTGAGATAACCACCGAACCAACTGAAGCGCCAACTGAAGAACCAACCGACGCCCCAACTGAGGAACCCAATGTAGGTGACTGTGATGACGCAAAATGTGCAGAATATCATTATTTCCCCCACAGTGATTGTGGAAAGTTCTGCCAATGTACCAATGGCGTAGCTCAAGAAATGCCATGTGCAGATGGCTTACATTTCAATCCAAATAGTAATGTATGCGAATTTCCATCGACTGCTGGCTGCGCCAGTTAGGCTTGCCGCGCTAATGATTTAAAACCCATTATTATACTTATTCCAAAAAATGTACAGATTGTATTGTAGATAACACTGTAGGAGCATAAATGTATTGTTAATAAATTACATGAGTAAATAACTTTTGTTTAATGGTAATTAGGAGTGAGTTCAAACTGCGCGCGCTAAAAAAGTCGTGCACCTAATTTTTACATCATTTTATATCCGCAAAACCGGTTCCTAAGCATATTGCTTTACCTGTTTACCATGTTTACCACTGTCTACTAAAGATACTAGATCATCTGCTAATCATTTGAACTAAACAATCATTGTTTATAGTACAGTGAAATTAGACGAAAAATGGGCTATTAGTGGAAATAAGTTGGGGTTGCCCTTTTGGGATCCGACGCGGACGTTTGCGTTTCCTGCATTTTACCGTAAAACGGTCACGATTTCGCAATTTTAGCTTCTGTACAAAATCAACCCTTATATAATTCTTTAACGCACTGGTACTCAAACTGCAAGCGCCCCAGTATATAATATACCAGATGTTTTTTTAACCTGGAAATTGTATCTGGAGAACGAAGAATCCTATAAAGAAAATGTATGAAATAAAATGTTAATGTTATTTGGGGGGAAATTCATTTGTGCTAAAATTAGCCCCCCTTCTACCCCCCTTGTGGCTGGGCAACGACGGGTAACTCTGTAATCTTATATAGGAACCCTCATAACACCTTTACAAATGTAGATGGCTGGTAAATAAACAACTTTTAGCGCTACCCAGACGACAGTTTCTGTTATTATTTTGAGGGGCACATTCATTAGTGTTAATAGTTACCCCCGTATCCCGCTTTGAAATCATAAAGCAGATTCGGATAATACTTTAAAAATCAAGTCTGTCTTATAACTATAACGCATTGGGTTTAATAGAAAACGTTTTAAATTGTGCTTTGCTATTATACGCAGGTATTGAGAATGATTTGAATTAATAAAACTCTTTACTAGCCATAAACAGTCAACCTAGCTACGGCAACCTAGCTGTCCGTACGGAGCCCGTACGACCAACTATCATATATCAAGTAGCCGTCGTAGAAAAATGTTTATAACTTGTCTTTATTTATGCGTAACTTTCTAACATATATCAGATTGTAGGTAATTAAAAGTGCTTCCCACGCATCGCCGTTCGGAGTTTTACTCCATGGCAAATAACACTTAAATGACGATAATGTCCGTACGAAACCGTCCGCGTCGGCACATATGTGGGTTGGCTGTTGCAAAAAAATATTTATAACTTTTGGCAATATTGTTGCATAACATATAACACTATAACGCATTGGGTTTAATAGAAAACGTTTTAAATTGTGGTTTGCTATTATACACAGGTTTTGAGAATGATATGAATTCATAAAACAGTTTACTAACCATAAACAGTCAACCTGGCTACGTATGGAAGTATATTTCAACCGTACCGAGCCACCAACCCGACCTTGTGTCTGCCATATGTGGGTTGGTTGTTGCAGAAAAAAATTTATAACTTTTGGCAATATTGTTCCATAACATATAACACTATAACGCTATGGGTTTAGTAGAATACGTTTTAAATTGTGGTTTGCTATTATACGCAGGTTTTGAGAATGATATGAATTCATAAAACTGTTTACTAACCATAAACAGTCAACCTAGCTACTTATGGAAGTAGCTAGGTTGACTGTAAGTAATCTGGCAGGAATATTGATGACGCTGTCAATCTTTTTGCTCAGCATTTCAAGACGGGTGCGGTGCAGTCACCCACTTCCTTTTATCATACTGTCAATGCAGAGAACTGTCAAATTTTGATGTTCACATTTATCCATGGTTCACTATGCTGACTGATCATTAACACCTGCTTTAAACGACATTTCCACGCTACAATTTTAACAAAATATAAAGTGTTTGGCGTCACAGTAATTGGAAAATTGTTATCTATCGAATAATCAGGGTGTACTCATAAAGTCCACGGGACAAAATGGTTCATTGGCCAAAAAACCAACTAAATAAGGCTAGAGAGCGCCAGTAAAACAATATCGACCAACATCCATTTAGTTAGTGTTTACTAGATAATTTTCAACTATTTTCACGAATTGATAACTACCCAGATTAATAAGCAAAAAAGTTATTTTTTCGTTACCTTAGGGATAAAAATTGACGATAAATGTGTTTGTGTTTAGAATGACATCCGAAAAATATCACACAAATAATATAGGATAGGGTGCCATTAAAATTTCTATGATGACGTCATTTCGAGAAAAACCGGAAGTCATAGTCATAGTCAAGAGTATCCCTATTTTTTTATTAGCCGATCTCAAAATTTCATTAGTCCAGCGTCGTAAATAAACTAAAAAATAAACTGTCGTAAGTATGACGTGGGTCACCACGCTATACCCACGCGTTTGCAAATATAAAATCCAACAGATATAAATGAATTGACTAACCTGCTTATACAAAGCGAAAGTCAATTCATATCAAGAAAATGTTTGCATTAAATTTTCCACCCCAACAACAACTCCAATCATTACTTTTCTATAGTTAATTTGGTCGAGGATACACGTTCCTTGTTATTGCTTCGATATTCGTGATATTTTACTGGCATCGGCTTGTTCGAGTCTTTTTCGGTAAACTTGTCCAAAAAAATCTCTTCTTTCCATTGATTTGAGTATGATGCTCTGGGAGTCTTGTGCGTGGAGATATAGATATATCCATTTATTTAACCGACGAAGAGTTCCATATGCAAACAACACTACACACTGCCGAAAAAGTCGAGCGGTATTTTTGTGGGGGGGGGGGGGCTGCCAGGGAGTCTACTCTTGTCATCTTTTGAAGCGAATACGAGACTTCTCGAATGGTTAGGTGAGACGGAGTGGGGATATCGGCGGTTGCCCTGTGTATGGAACGTATGGGCGTGGCGCGTGTGTTATTGTTCTTAGCGACAAGTAAACATGCTCATAGATACGTCCCAGAGGGCAACCGCTGATATCTCCACTCCGTCTCACCTAACCATTCGAGAGCTCTTGTATTCGCTTCAAAAAGATGATAAGAGTAGATTTCCTGACCATCTATCATACCAGGTGTGACAACGTACTTACCTTGACTGTACCGCACTATCGTCGCTGGCGTTACATGGAAATACTCTGATTGTCGCCGCGTCAACGTGTCGTGCATATTGCTTTCTGGCTTGGATGAGATGGATCACGACCGGTCACCGGTGATGGCTGTGTTGCGGGGTATTCAGGCTAAAATGAACCAAATGAACGAGAAGTTCGACAAACTTATGAAACGCTATCTGAGGTTGACAATCTAGCTACTGGATTTGACGCGCGCCTTGGTTCCATGGAGGCACTTGAGAATGGTCAGTTTAGGAGGAAGCTGGGCGATCTTGAGCACCATTTGGTCTTAAATAACATCGAATGCGGGAGGTTCCCAAATCTGAGGGATAAGACATTTATAAAATCTTAATAATCACAATTTTATTAGTTAAATAGGAAGCCCTAATACACTAACAGAAAACAAAATAAAACAGAACTTCCATATATATATAATTATCGTTTTTTAATGAAAAGCACGTTTTTTAAAAAGCGAATTTATTTCACGTATAATAAAAATACACTGTATATTATACGCGGAGTTCTAATTATAGACTGCAGTGACAATACAGATTATATGCGTGTGTAAATATGTAAATATGCAATATCAGCGTTTAGTATTATTGTCTTTCGTGGGCACGGTGTAACTCCTCCCCTCTTGGAGCGAGCCAACGATTTGGAACTTGTTCCGTATCTTGGGTTGTTAACTTCTTCCCTTGGAGACTTCTTTTTCGTAGGTGCCACAATCCAATCCCGATACCGACGAATGCTGTCAGGACCATGATGGTGACGGACGTTGTGGAACCCCAAAAATGAGTTACTTGAACTTTGGCTAACTCTTGAAGCTGCAAGTCCAATTGGGCTAATTCAGTCTTCGTAGTGTTGATGGCGGTCATCTGCAGATCTTGGAGACGAAGGTCATCTAACTTCCAGTGGGGTTGATCTTCTTTAATCATTGTTAGATTGATCGGGTTGATATTAAATTCTCTGTCAGGGGCTTGGTTTGGTGTTGTTTGTAGATATTCGTGTCCAAGGTGGATAGAACATTCAGGTGTCAGTTGAAGGAATAAGTTTCCTTGTAAGAGGCGAACATCTTGACGGTCGTTGCACTTGATCTCGGCTGTTGAGTTGGCCTGGAACAGGATCCATTCGCTCTCGGTGGGATGAATCATCTTGACTTCTAGCGAGGACCATTTGGTGTACGAACATGCTGTTATTGGCAGGTGTCTTACAATCTGATGTCCACAAAGGGGATGATCAGCTGCATCTTGGCTTGTAGCTTCGCACAGAAATTCTTGTTGTTGAATTTCCTTACATTTTGTAGCAACATTAATGTACCTATCCTTATTTTCCGCTAGAAAAGGTTTGGGAATATTAAGGATTAGATAACTGGCATTTTCTGCTATAGGCAAAGGAATTAATTGATAATACTGGTAAGTGGTTGTTTCTACAAATGGGATTTCCAAAAGAAAGGTAAGTATGTATCCCTTAATATAAGCTTTTACTGAAATAGATTTTTCTATAGTGTAGATATTTTCCATAGTTGGTTTCAAAGGTATTTCTAGGTTTGAAATTGAAGTCTGTATAAATTGTAATTCTTGGATAAGTTCTTCTGAAGGAATACTTGTTGGGTGATATGCTTCTAGTTTTGCGAATGTTTTGGCTGCTGTTAAACGTTCGATCAATGTTAAAATGAAATTTGTTGCTACATATAAAGATGTGTGTAATTTATCCAATAGATTATACGAATCTTGCTTAGTATTTTCCTTTTCTAAGTATTGGGTAATATCATTTATACGTGTGGTAACCTTCTCTTGATTTTGTTGTAATGCCTGTAGATTTTCATCATAATTTTGTAACGTTGTTTGTGCTAGGTGTATTTGGGCTGCTACATTTTTCGTTATTGATTCCTGGTTATTTGCCAAGTCTTGTATTACCTTGTCATATTTTTCGGCGTCTTCTGCATCCAAGTTTCCTGAGATTGCTTTGATTATTGATCCAATGAAATTGAGTGCTCCACGAGGTTTTCGTATTAAAGGCACAAATTGTTTCTCTCCACTGTTTAGTTGTTTTAGTAAGTTCTCCGAGTTTAGAAGGACTGACTGAAATGATTGAATTATAACCGTGTTATTCGTTTTGGTTACAAGTTCCTTTAGCTGTTTGTATCCTTGGTTAATTTCGTCCACTTGAATTGTTAAGGGTTGTAGATCGTAACGAACTACAGTTGTCCAATGGCTGATTTTGTTTCTTGCTATGCCCAAACGTAAGGGAAGCAAACGGCCATGTAATGGTGTCATTTTCACGTCTGCGTTGGTGTGCCAGCATCTGTAACAGTGCCATGCTTTAATCTTCTAGTGTGATAAGTTTGTGCTCCTCGTCTAGTTTGAACATCGACGGTACTATTATCATTTATATTCAATATTTTATAAGGGCCAAAATATGGTTTAACCAACTTGTTACTTTTGGTAAGGTTTTCTACGTAGACCATTTCTCCAATTTTCCACTCAGTTATTCTTACTTCTTCTCTCCGTTTTTCTTGAGTTTTTTCTTTCCTTGCGTCATCTTTCTTCTTAATGGCTTCGTAGAGAATTTTCATTCTTTCTTTGTGTCGGTCGATTAAATTCTGATAAGTATCCTTGTCGTAGAATAAATCCATAGGATTCCTTGTTTTAGTGTGTCCGTAGAGTGCTTCGAAGGGTGTCATTCCTGTTGCGCTGTTGATGGAGTTATTGTACGCTATTGTTGCCATACGAACTTTTCGTTCCTTCGGTATATCCGGGTCGTCATCTAAACATCTTAAATGCTCTAACAGTGTTGAATGAAATCTTTCAATATTAGCTTGACTTTCGGGATTTTTAGCAGTTCCAAAATGCAAAGTTATTTTATGAAGTTCTTATTAGTTCTTATTAGTTCTTTTATTAATTTATTATTAAATTCTGAACCTTTGCCCGATCTGATTTCTTGGGGTATACCGTAGTAATTAAAGTAATTTAAAAATGCATCTAATATATCAGTGGGATTTTTACTTTTTAGTGGTATTGCGTGTCCTAATCGTGTAAAAGTGTCAATAAGAGTCAAATACTTTTCTTTGCCAAATGAAAATAAATCCACAAATAATTTTTCAAAAGGTGCGTCTGGTGTTTGTGTAATAGGAAGTAAAGGTACTTCTGGGTGTCTGTTGTATTTTGACCTATTACAAGTGTCACATGCTTTAATTACTTGACTGATTGAATTTTCCATTTTCTTCCACCAATATTTACGTTGTAAATGTTGGAGGGTTTCTTTAACGCCACGGTGATTAGTTAAACCGTTATGATATGATGTTATTAGTCTTATTTTATGTTCTTCATCAGTAATAACTTCTACTCTTTTTAAACATCTAATTATATGAGGTCCATTGTCTGTAAATTTGTCAGAGTATACGTTACACATAATTTTATACAAATTTTCATTATCAGTGTAAATATAAAATGTCTTTCTTTCGTTCATATATTCAGTATACAATTTTGAAATATATTTTTCTGAGTTTTCACGTGGAATTCTAACAAAATTGATTGTACATTCATCTCTTTTTTTCACTTTAACTTGAATATCTTTTTCTAAGCTCTCGGAAATAATGAATTGTCTCTTTTTATTATCCAAAATTGTGTTCTGTATTTCGATAGTTTTACTGGGTTGTTGTGTACGTGTTGTATGAATTGTATCAGAGTCAGAGTTTGATGGTGCTGTTTCAATTTCTACAAAAGATGCAAGGGAATTAGAATCACAAATATTTTCAGTTTCTCCTGGTGGGTTATTAATTTCAATTTCTTTTCTACCTATGCCTATTCCTTTACTCGTTGATGGTTGGTTTTCTAATTGTTCAGTTATAACGATAGACATTTCTTCAGCTATCTGAAGTAATTCTTCGTCATCAATATTAGGTAAAATACTGTCTAAATTCTTCTGAGTAATAACGTTTAAATCGACTAAACGAATTCTAGAAAGAGCATCTGCATTGGTATTATACTTTCCTTTTTTATATATTATGTCAAAATTATATTCCTCTAATTTAATTTTCCATCTCATAAGTTTAGAATTAGGTTCTTTTAGTTACCAAAGCCAAACTAAAGGTACAGCTATGATCTGTGTAAATAGTGAAATTTTTTCCATAGAGATAAGGCCTAAATTGCTTAACGGCGTAAACGATCGCTAATAATTCTTTTTCGATAGTTGAATATCTAGACTTTGTTTCTGAAAGGGTACGCGATGCATAACATACGGATTTGTCTTTTCCAATAATTCCTTGAGATAAAACTCCTCCTAATGCGACATCTGAAGCGTCAGTTGTAACTATAAATTCTTTAGTAAAGTCGGGGTATTGTAAAATAGGGTGGTTTGTTAAAAGTTCTTTACATTGTTGAAAAGCTTTAACATAATCGTCATTTTCATAATTAATTTTTGCATTCTTTTTTAAGCACAAAGTAAATGGTTTAGTAATTTTGGCAAAATCTTTTATAAATTTTCGATAATAACCTAAAAGTCCTAGAAAGCTTTTAATTTCGGTTCTAGTTTTTGGTATCGGAAATCTAGTAATTGCGTCAATTTTTTCAGGGTTTGGTTTTACTCCTTTATCAGTTATAATATGTCCCAAATATTTAATATCCTTTTTAAGAAATTCACATTTTTCTAATTTAATTTTAAAATTTGCTGATTGTAAGCGTTCAAAAACTTTAATTAATTTTTGGATATTTTCTTGCAATGAAAAAGAATAAATAATTATATCTAAATATACAAGACATGTATCTTCTAATAAACCTCTTAAAACGTCATCCATAATTCTCTGAAAAGTAGCTGGTGCGTTTTTAAGACCAAAAGGCATACGTTTAAACTCTAAGTGTCCTTGTTCTGTACTAAATGCAGTTTTAGGGGTGTCTTCCCTCTCCATTTCTACCTGATGATAACCTGATGCAAGATCAAGGGATGTAAAATAATTCGCACGACCTAACTTATCTAAAATGTCAGAAATATTAGGAATTGGATATTTATCCTCTATCATTTGCTCATTAAGGCGTCTAAAATCTACAACCATTCGATTTTTAGTTTTTCCATCCTTGTGTGTAGTTACAATGTGTACAGGTGCATTCCAGGGTGAAATACTTTCCTTAATTATATCTTGTCTTAATAATTCCAAAGTTTGCTTTTTAATTTCTTTTTTGTTTCTAAAGGTTGACGATAATTTTTTACATAAACAGGTGAATTATTTTTCATGTTCAAAGAGTGTTTAATTTTGCGCGCAAAAGTTAGTTTTTGTCCATCAATGTGAAATAAATGTTTATATCTCAATAATAAAACTTGAAGTGATTTTTGCTCCTCTAAATTTAAGTGATCCGTGTTTAAATTGTTATAAATGTTTTCTGCTTGTAATTGGGATAATTTTTGTTGATTTACCATGTTATAACCAATGTTAATTTGTTCTTCTATCTCGTGTACTGGTTGCAATTCTAAAGATTTATTATGAAGTTGAACAGGAAGTTTACTACAATTATTAGCAATAATTTTTGTTTTGTTATTTTTAATTTTAACAAGTGATTCTGGTATTATTATTTTTCCTAAATGATCTTTTGTTTCTGGAAATACTGCAAAGCCATTTTGAATGTTTGTTACTTCATAGTCAATTACTGTACTTGAACGAGGTGTAATAATTTGAACAGGCTGATTAATTTTATATGGAATTTCAGCATTATCAGTTATTAACAATTGTCGTTTCGCATCTAATGAAGCTCCTAATTTTGTAATCAAATCAAATCCAAATAATCCATCAAAAGTTTGTGAAAAATCAAAACAAACAAATAAATGAAATTCTGGCGAATTGAAAACTTTTGGTAATGGTACATATGCGGCATTTCTAGTTTTTTCTATACCATGGGGTGTTTTAATGTTAAATTCATAATTGTTACATAAATATCTCAATTTAGCGTCATTAAAAATTTCAGTATTAATCAAAGAACATTCTGCTCCTGTATCAATCAAAAATTTTAAACCTTCAAATTCGATATATGGAAGTGCTGGATTTTGAGAGTAAGCTTTGTTAGAAATTGTTACGTAGGCGGCTGATGTATCTGGTCCGTCTGAAAATCCTGTGAATTTGTTGATTGTTCTTCGTCAAAATAAGCGTTTTCGTCTTCAAAATACTCTTCATAATATGGTTCTTTAATTACATTTTCATCGGTTGGTGTACGATTCTCATATTCCTCGGTTGGTTCACATTCTGTTTCAATGTTATTAGATACCCATTGTCTTTTTGGTGGTGGTTTTACCAAAGATGATGAAGCTATTCGTTTATTCGCAGTGTTGCTAAGGTCCATAGGTGTTGGTCTGTAAGGACGTGCCTGTAGTTGTCCTGGACTTCTGGCAAATTGTTGATTTTGTTGTTGATATTGTTGTTGATTCGGATACTGTTGTGGTCGTTGATATTGTTGTTGATATTGTTGTGGTCGTTGGTGATACATTATACGGGGTGGTACTTGTGCGGGCGGAATATATCTATTCTGCTGTTGTTGATTGTGTGGTTGATACCTTTGTTGTGACGATGGCTGTTGTCTATTTGGTACTCGATGAATTGGAGTCATCATTGGTTTGGTTGGAGTTGGTTGTTGACGGAAATTTGACAAAAATCTTTGTTTCTGCATGTTGTAATTTGTAACTTCTAATGCATAAGCTTCAGCTGTTTCGATGTCCTGTGGAATTCGTAATTTCACCATTCCAATATGTGAGTTAATTAGGTCAAGTCCCAATAAATATGTTCTTAATGCAATTTGGTTGTACTGTTCCTGCTTTAGTTGCCTGATCACAGCATTGCCTTCTTCTAAATTTAGTTTTGACAGTAGCTGGTATAAAGTTGCCTTTATCTTGTTAGCATAACTTGCGGTGGTATCGTCTCGTTTCGGTACTAAGCTGTTCAAATCGTAAACTAACACATCTTCTGATCGTTTGTCTCCGAATGAATGGATTAAAATGTTCTTTAATTCTGGCCAAGTAGTGGGCGTTTTATTTGCATCCACTGCCTCGCGTGCTTTGGCACGTAATATACCCATAAAAATCATTAAAAGCCTCTTAGCTATGCGAACTTCATTTTGGTTGGCTGGATCTGCTGGTAGGTATTCTTCTATGAGAAATTCACAAGCATTTATGTAGCTCTTCAATGTGATCCTATCGCCGTCGAAGATTGGGATGAGGTCTTGATCGACTTTTGAAATTTGGCGAGCCATGTTGATGTCCAGTAAAGCGTTATACAAATCCTCCAAATTATCCAGTGTTACAAAGGGGTTTTACACAGGGAAAAATTTGCGGAATTTAGCGTAAAATAAATTGGTACTTACTTGGCTATCAACACGATGAATAATATCCACATGGGGTTGGTGTGTTTTTTCTTTGTTGCGTGTGCGGTGTAGGGTTGAGATCCGTTCCTTGGAGTTCGCTCCTTTCGTTGTTGTTGGTGAAGTCTGGGAATCCAATTCCGATTTTAGAAATCCAAATTCCTCGGCAGGCTTCGGGGTTGTCCAGGGATTCTGCGATTTGAGCTCCTCCTCGGCTGGGCAATTTCTTCGTTGTTTCTTTGTTGTTTTTTTTCTTTTGTTCGCTTTTTCTTGCTTCTCGGTTCTTTTTGTGATCCGTAAAAAAGAACTGGTGTTCACCGTAATATGTCCGTATATCGAAACGATTTGAGATTCGACTCGATTCACTATCACGTTTACAGATCCTACCGACTGCGCCAATTATCGTTTTTGGATGGAAAGCACGTTTTTTAAAATGCGAATTTATTTCACGTATAATAAAAATTCACTGTATATTATACGCGGAGTTCTAATTATAGACTGCAGTGACAATACAGATTATATGCGTGTGTAAATATGTAAATATGCAATATCAGCGTTTAGTAGTATTGTCTTTCATGGGCACGGTGTAACTATATATATATATATATATATATATATATATATATATGTATAAGAAAGTGATTGAATCTTGGGAATTTTAGGTCCTAGGGCGAAATTAAGGTAACTCCTTTTTTCTTAGTTTTCGCTTTATTATAAAAGCATCATCAGGAACAGGCAAAAATACACAAAAAATCCTAACTTCTAACGGTAGTGAACAATGATTTATGAACAAACTTACAAACAGAGTTCTGAGAAGTCGGCCCACGCAAAGGAATCATCCCCAAATCAAAAGAGGCCCAGCACAACACATATCAACACGATCACAATGTAATTAACTGAAACAATCACACTAAAACAATTTAAAAGTCGTGTATACCGCACATGCGGCCGCTCTTACATCGAACAACTGTGCACAACACACGTGAAGTTGTCACAGCGTGTATTGTATGATACAAAACACGGAGTCATATATGCGGAGGTGACTTCGTAGCGGCCGTATCTTGTATGGGCGACACTAACGCTCGTGATCTACGCTTGAACTAACATGACTTGTCCGTACATATATAATGGACGTTATCGGCTCCGACGAAATTTTTGGATTTGAGCTCCCTGAGCCACCTAGACCACATTTCCGTTGAAAACAAGGCGATACGTTGTCACCTCCGATTTTGGAGCCATCAACGTTATATATGAGGTGACAACGTACACTCTGTCATACGCGTTAGAGCCCTCAACGTACCAACCATACATATATATATATATATATATATATATATATATATATATAAACCAAAGAACGGTAGTAACGACCTAATATATGTATGTATAAGAGAGTGATTGAATCTTGGGAATTTTAGGTCCTAGGCGATATTGTTTTGGCGATATCTCCTTCACAGACAAGAACCTTAGGAAGTTGAGTCATATGTTTTGTAACAATGGTTATCCAAAATCTTTAATTCATGAACTCATGTATAACACCTCCTTTTATGAGTGTGCCACGGATGACGGTTGTGGTGCGCCCCTTGTAAGATCCATACTTGCCGCTGATTAGCAATCTGTCCGTCAAGTTAGTTAATATCTTCAAGAACGACGGATTTCGTGTGGTCTTGAGCAACAAGAAAACTATTGGCGGAATCTTTTCTAATACCAAAGACAAAACCCCTTTACCATTGCAATCCAATGTCATTTATTGCATTCCCTGTGGGGGCTGTGATTTGAAATATTACGGCCAAACTAGCCAATGGCTGAAGTCACGTTTAGCATTGCATAAGAGCGATACTAAACTAAAGAAAAAGAACTGCGCTGTTACTTTGCACGGGGCGAACAGCAACCACGTCATAAATTGGGAACAAACGGAGGTTATTGCTCGCGAAAATAACTATAGAGCCAGACTGTTTTTACAGATGTTTTATATCCAGCGTAATATTACTGAGTGTTTAAACTTTAAATCTGACACTAGTCAGCTGAGTAGTATTTATTCGATCCTTATTAATCATAATTATAAAAATTCACGCGAGTCTGTTCGTTTTGGTGTTGGCAACCCAGCAAACTTCGAAGAGATGTAGACTCGCTGCAACTTCACGTGTGTTGTTCACAGTTGTTCGATGTGAGAGCGACCGCATGTGCGGTATACACGACTTTTAAATTGTTTGTGTGATTGTTTTTAATAAAGCGAAAATTTGAACTAAGAAAAAAGGAGTTACCTTAATTTCGCCCTAGGACCTAAAATTTCCAAGATTCAATCATTCAATCACTCTCTTATATATATATATATATATATATATATATATATATATATATATAATGGATGTTAATTCTTGTAGAAACCTGCATATATTGATATGAAAATTTGAAATAGTTAATACAAGATGGCGGTAATTTTTTAAGTTAAAAAACTACAGCCACGCCTGGGATTCGAAACGTCATGGGTCACGTTAGTCTAATTGGTAAAACGTCGGACCGGCAATCCGTACATCTGGGTTCGAATCCCAGGCGTGGCTGTAGTTTTTTAACTTAAAAAATTACCGCCATCTTGTATTAACTATTTCAAATTTTTATATATACAGGGTGAGTCACTAGAGTCGCGGTGGTAGATATAGCAATTATCTTTAGAGATGGAAAAAAATATTTAATACAAAAGTTGTTTGGCATATCATTTTCTACAACGTAAAATTATTTTCATTTATAATGGGTGTTGCATTTAGGCGTAGCAGAAAATAGATTAACTTTTTTAAATGGAATGCCCTGTATATTATAACATATTATGATTGCGAAGAAAATTGTGTTACTAATTGTATCAGGTGATATTGACGTAAAGCTAATAGTTTCTGCAATATTCAATTTTTTATTAAAAATATGGCCGTTGCAGGCCTTTTCCGAAAACTACGTAATAGCGTCATTTTTGCAGATATTTTCTTACAACTTTGTCAGAAAATAACCAATACTAATAGGGAGGTGATAGTGCCCAAATAAATTTGATGCGCTATACAGGGTGTTCCTAGCACCTAATCAATTTTGATATTTTTCAAATGGCTTTTTCTTGAGTTTTTTAAATGGAACGCCCTGTATATTATTTGCTGGTTGCATTTCCCATTAAGTTGCCTTTAATTTATATTAAGTGTGGCATATACATATTTGTACCCGTTTTCGTGATATTTGGAATTTAAAGAAAATGTGTAATAAAGTATACCAATACAGTGCTTTAATATTACACCCTGTATAATTGAGTTAGTTTTTTTCATGTATTTTGTTATAATATAAATAAATTATAAATGTTGGTAAAGTTAAAAATGCAATTTTTTATAAAGATACATTTAAATAGCAGAGTTACGCTAATATTTTAAGTTAGCTTAGATTTACTTAACCTCGTTGTCATGGAAACAAAAACAAATAACAGACGTGTAGTTATTGCTGTCAACAGACTTAATATAGCTAACGAACATTTGTAATCTCTGTTAACGATGAATTTTAATTATACTAAAGAGGAACTGATAAATATTATTTACATCTATGGAGAAGCCGGCAAAAACGCTCTACTGGCCTCAAGAATTTACGCTCAGCGATATCCCGAAAGACGGCATCCCGATGCAAGAACAATTAATAGAGTTTGGGAACGTTTTGAATCAACAGGTACTATTACTTACAAAAAAAGAACAAGAACAAAAGCGGCGACACATGAAGAGAATGAATTTCTGGTAGTTGCTAGTGTGGTAGAAAATCCATACTCAAGCACTAGACAAATAAGAAATCAAGGAATAACCCAATCATCTGTGTCCAGAATAATACGGCGACACAAGTATCATCCATATCATGTGCAACATGTACAGGAATTGAGCGAAAACGATTTAGAAAAGAGATTAAATTTTTGTAATTGGGCAGCTGCTAAAATTCAACAACAAGCAAATTTTTTTGACTTTGTTCTTTTTACTGATGAAGCTACGTTTCATAAAAATGCGTATGTTAACCAACATAACTTCCATTTTTATGCAACAGAAAATCCTCGCGTTATCAGGCCTTTGGACCATCAACATAGATGGTCACTCAATGTATGGGGTGGAATAGTAGGTACCAATTTGCTAGGGCCTTACTTTTTTGAGGGTTCCGTAAATGGTCAAAGGTACTTACATTTTCTTAACAACCATCTACATGAATATTTAGATGATTTGCCGCTTAATATTCGCCAAAACTTAATTTTCCATCACGACGGAGCCCCACCCCACTTTAGTCTGAACGTAAGACAATTTTTGAACAACCAATACCCCAACAAATGGATTGGAAGAGGAGGCCCTACGTTATGGCCGCCAAGATCTCCTGATCTAAATAAGTTGGATTTTTTTTTGTGGGGTCATGTTAAGGAATTAGTATACCAGACACCACCTACCACACAAGACGATATGAAGATAGAATAAGAAATGTTTTTGCTGACATCAGAGAAAATAAGAGAGAGATGTTAAGAAATACTTCGAGATCTTTTACCCATCGGATTAATGCTTGTAGAAGACAAAATGGAGGGCATTTTGAACACCTACCAAATCAATAACTACTTGTTGTTTTATCTTTAATTGTTATAGTTTTTACTAGTTTTATGTTAATGCTTATCAAGTTTAAAAAATAGTTTAATAAATGTTATTCGTTGTGGTTTCTCTTAATTATTTGTTTTTATTTAATTTTTAGTTGTCTCAAATTATATTAATTTTTCATATTGAGTAACTAAATGGTAATTCCATGTACTTTTTAATTTATTTTGAGCAATTCTGTCAGTTTTTTAATTCAACAAAAGTATTTTTTTCCTTTCTATGTTCTCTTTACAAAAAAAATCATTAAAAAAGAACCATGTTATGCAGGGTGTAATATTAAAGCACTGTATTGGTATACTTTATTACACATTTTCTTTAAATTCCAAATATCACGAAAACGGGTACAAATATGTATATGCCACACTTAATATAAATTAAAGGCAACTTAATGGGAAATGCAACCAGCAAATAATATACAGGGCGTTCCATTTAAAAAACTCAAGAAAAAGCCATTTGAAAAATATCAAAATTGATTAGGTGCTAGGAACACCCTGTATAGCGCATCAAATTTATTTGGGCACTATCACCTCCCTATTAGTATTGGTTATTTTCTGACAAAGTTGTAAGAAAATATCTGCAAAAATGACGCTATTACGTAGTTTTCGGAAAAGGCCTGCAACGGCCATTTTTTTAATAAAAAATTGAATATTGCAGAAACTATTAGCTTTACGTCAATATCACCTGATACAATTAGTAAGACAATTTTCTTCGCAATCATAATATGTTATAATATACAGGGCATTCCATTTAAAGAAGTTAATTTATTTTCTGCTACGCCTAAATGCAACACCCAGTATAAATGAAAATAATTTTACGTTGTAGAAAATGATATGCCAAACAACTTTTGTATTAAATATTTTTTTCCATCTCTAAAGATAATTGCTATATCTACCACCGCGACTCTAGTGACTCACCCTGTATATATATAGTTGAGGTGAGATAACGACCGACTTCGTTGGGAATTCAAACGTAAGCAATAACGTGGGCAATCCGGTCAGGTGGGCGATGTAGAGGAGACTCCTTTTTTCCAGGTTCGAATTTTCGTTTTTATTAAAAACTTCTTCAGGAACAAGAAACAGAGTCGGATAAAAGATTGCTTGGAGAAACACACATTGTCAGAGATAACATGACAAAGCACCCAATCGAACACTGATTTAACGAAAAGTCAAAACAACACCAAACAATATAAACAATTTAAAATCAAGAGGACACTCTACGGGCACATGTGTCTTGTAAGAGCGACAACAGGTTATGCTTTATCATGTTATCTCTGGCAATGTGTGTTTCTCCAAGCAAGCTTTTATCCGACTCTGTTTCTTGTTCCTGAAGAAGTTTTTAATAAAAACGAAAATTGGAACCTAGAAAAAAGGGGTCTCCTTTACATCGCCCACCTGACCGGATTGCCCACGTTATTGCTTACGTTTATATGTATATATATATATATATACACAGGGTGAGTCACTAGAGTCGCGGTGGTAGATATAGCAATTATCTTTAGAGATGGAAAAAAATATTTAATACAAAAGTTGTTTGGCATATCATTTTCTACAACGTAAAATTATTTTCATTTATACTGGGCGTTGCATTTAGGCGTAGCAGAAAATAAATTAACTTTTTTAAATGGAATGTCCTGTATATTATAACATATTATGATTACGAAGAAAATTGTCTTACTAATTGTATCAGGGATATTGACGTAAAGCTAATAGTTTCTGCAATATTCAATTTTTTACTAAAAAAATGGCCGTTGCAGGCCTTTTCCGAAAACTACGTAATAGCATCATTTTTGCAGATATTTCCTTACAACTTTGTCAGAAAATAACCAATACTAATAGGGAGGTGATAGTGCCCAAAGAAATTTGATGCGCTATACAGGGTGTTCCTAGCACCTAATCAATTTTGATATTTTTCAAATGGCTTTTTCTTGAGTTTTTTAAATGGAACGCCCTGTATATTATTTGCTGGTTGCATTTCCCATTAAGTTGCCTTTAATTTATATTAAGTGTGGCATATACATATTTGTACCCGTTTTCGTGATATTTGGAATTTAAAGAAAATGTGTAATAAAGTATACCAATACAGTGCTTTAATATTACACCCTGCATAACATGGTTCTTTTTTAATGATTTTTTTTTGTAAAGAGAACATCGAAAGGAAAAAAATACTTTTGTTGAATTAAAAAACTGACAGAATTGCTCAAAATAAATTGAAAAGTACATGGAATTACCATTTAGTTACTCAATATGAAAAATTAATATAATTTGAGACGACTAAAAATTAAATAAAAACAAATAATTAAGAGAAACCACAACTAATAACATTTATTAAACTATTTTTTAAACTTGATAAGCATTAACATAAAACTAGTAAAAAACTATAACAATTAAAGATTAAACAACAAGTAGTTATTGATTTGGTAGATGTTCAAAATGCCCTCCATTTTGTCTTCTACAAGCATTAATCCGATGGGTAAAAGATCTCGAAGTATTTCTTAACATCTCTCTCTTATTTTCTCTGATGTCAGCTAAAACATTACTTATTCTAATCTTCATATCGTCTTGTGTGGTAGGTGGTGTCTGGCATACTAATTCCTTAACATGACCCCACAAAAAAAAATCCAACTTATTTAGATCAGGAGATCTTGGCGGCCATAACGTAGGGCCTCCTCTTCCAATCCATTTGTTGGGGTATTGGTTGTTCAAAAATTGTCTTACGTTCAGACTAAAGTGGGGTGGGGCTCCGTCGTGATGGAAAATTAAGTTTTGGCGAATATTAAGCGGCAAATCATCTAAATATTCATGTAGATGGTTGTTAAGAAAATGTAAGTACCTTTGACCATTTACGGAACCCTCAAAAAAGTAAGGCCCTAGCAAATTGGTACCTACTATTCCACCCCATACATTGAGTGACCATCTATGTTGATGGTCCAAAGGCCTGATAACGCGAGGATTTTCTGTTGCATAAAAATGGAAGTTATGTTTGGTTAACATACGCATTTGTATGAAACGTAGCTTCATCAGTAAAAAGAACAAAGTCAAAAAAATTTGCTTGTTGTTGAATTTTAGCAGCTGCCCAATTACAAAAATTTAATCTCTTTTGTAAATCGCTTTCGCTCAATTCCTGTACATGTTGCACATGATATGGATGATACTTGTGTCGCCGTATTATTCTGGACACAGATGATTGGGTTATTCCTTGATTTCTTATTTGTCTAGTGCTTGAGTATGGATTTTCTACCACACTAGCAACTACCAGAAATTCATTCTCTTCATGTGTCGCCGCTTTTGTTCTGTTTCTTTTTTTGTAAGTAATAGTACCTGTTGATTCAAAACGTTTCCGAACTCTATTAATTGTTCTTGCATCGGGATGCCGTCTTTCGGGATATCGCTGAGCGTAAATTCTTGAGGCCAGTAGAGCGTTTTTGCCGGCTTCTCCATAGATGTAAATAATATTTATCAGTTCCTCTTTAGTATAATTAAAATTCATCGTTAACAGAGATTACAAATGTTGGTTAGCTATATTAAGTCTGTTGACAGCAATACTACACGTCTGTTATTTGTTTTTGTTTCCATGACAACGAGGTTAAGTAAATCTAAGCTAACTTAAAATATTCGCTTAACTCTGCTATTTAAATGTATCTTTATAAAAAATAGCATTTTTAACTTTACCAACATTTATAATTTATTTATATTATAACAAAATACATGAAAGAAACTAACTCAATTATACAGGGTGTAATATTAAAGCACTGTATTGGTATACTTTATTACACATTTTCTTTAAATTCCAAATATCACGAAAACGGGTACAAATATGTATATGCCACACTTAATATAAATTAAAGGCAACTTAATGGGAAATGCAACCAGCAAATAATATACAGGGCGTTCCATTTAAAAAACTCAAGAAAAAGCCATTTGAAAAATATCAAAATTGATTAGGTGCTAGGAACACCCTGTATAGCGCATCAAATTTCTTTGGGCACTATCACCTCCCTATTAGTATTGGTTATTTTCTGACAAAGTTGTAAGAAAATATCTGCAAAAATGACGCTATTACGTACTTTTCGGAAAAGGCCTGCAACGGCCATTTTTTAATAAAAAATTGAATATTGCAGAAACTATAAGCTTTACGTCCATATCACCTGATACAATTAGTAAGCCAATTTTCTTCGCAATCATAATATGTTATAATATACAGGGCATTCCATTTAAAAAAGTTAATTTATTTTTTGCTACGCCTAAATGCAACACCCAGTATAAATGAAAATAATTTTACGTTGTAGAAAATGATATGCCAAACAACTTTTGTATTAAATATTTTTTTCCATCTCTAAAGATAATTGCTATATCTACCACCGCGACTCTAGTGACTCACCCTGTATATATATATACAGGGTGAGTATATATCTTGTATTAACTATTTCAAAGTTTTATATATATATATATCAAAGAACAGTAGTAACGACCTAATATATGTATGTATAAGAAAGTGATTGAATCTTGGGAATTTTAGGTCCTAGGGCGAAATTAAGGTAACTCCTTTTTTCTTAGTTCAAATTTTCGCTTTATTATAAACGCATCATCAGGAACAGGCTAAAATACACAACAAATCCTAACTTCTAACGGTAGTGAACAATGATTTATGAACAAACTTACAAACAGAGTTCTGAGAAGTCGGCCCACGCAAAGGAATCATCCGCAAATCAAAAGTGGCCCAGCACAACACATATCAACACGATCACAAGGTAATTAACTGAAACAATCACACTAAAACTATTTAAAAGTCGTGTATACCGCACATGCAGCCGCCTCTTACATCGAACAACTGTGAACAACACACGTGAAGTTGCGGCGAGTCTACATCTCTTCGAAGTTTGCTGGGTTGCCAACACCAAAACGAACCGACTCGCGTGAATTTTTAAAATTATAATTAGTAAGGAACGAATAAATACTGCTCAGCTGACTAGTGTCTGATTTGAAGTTTAAACACTCAGTAATATCACGCTGGATATAAAACATCTCCAAAAACAGTCTGGCTCTATAGTTATTTTCGCGAGCAATAACCTCCGTTTGTTCCCAATTTATGACGTGGTTGCTGTTCGCCCCGTGCAAAGCAACAGCGCAGTTCTTTTTCTTTAGTTTAGTATCGCTCTTATGCAATGCTAAACGTGACTTCAGCCATTGGCTAGTTTGGCCGTAATATTTCAAATCACAGCCCCCACAGGGAATGCAATAAATGACATTGGATTGCAATGGTAAAGGGGTTTTGTCTTTGGTATTAGGAAAGATTCCGCCAATAGTTTTCTTGTTGCTCAAGACCACACGAAATCCGTCGTTCTTGAAGATATTAACTAACTTGACGGACAGATTGCTAATCAGCGGCAGTTTCTTATATCTTATAAGGGGCGCACCACAACCGTCATCCGTGGCACACTCATAAAAGGAGGTGTTATACATGAGTTCATGAATTAAAGATTTTGGATAACCATTGTTACAAAACATATGACTCAACTTCCTAAGGTTCTTGTCTGTGAAGGAGATATCGCCAATACAATATCGCCTAGGACCTAAAATTCCCAAGATTCAATCACTTCAATCTTATACATACATATATTAGGTCGTTACTACCGTTCTTTGGTTTATATATATATATATATATATATATATATATATATATAATAATAATAATAAATAATAAATAATAAATAAATAATAAATAAATAATAAATAAATAATAAATAAATAATAAATAAATAATAAATAAATAATAAATAAATAATAAATAAATAATAAATAAATAATAAATAAATAATAAATAAATAATAAATAAATAATAAATAAATAATAAATAAATAATAAATAAATAATAAATAAATAATAAATAAATAATAAATAAATAATAAATAAATAATAAATAAATAATAAATAAATAATAAATAAATAATAAATAAATAATAAATAAATAATAAATAAATAATAAATAAATAATAAATAAATAATAAATAAATAATAAATAAATAATAAATAAATAATAAATAAATAATAAATAAATAATAAATAAATAATAAATAAATAATAAATAAATAATAAATAAATAATAAATAAATAATAAATAAATAATAAATAAATAATAAATAAATAATAAATAAATAATAAATAAATAATAAATAAATAATAAATAAATAATAAATAAATAATAAATAAATAATAAATAAATAATAAATAAATAATAAATAAATAATAAATAAATAATAAATAAATAATAAATAAATAATAAATAAATAATAAATAAATAATAAATAAATAATAAATAAATAATAAATAAATAATAAATAAATAATAAATAAATAATAAATAAATAATAAATAAATAATAAATAAATAATAAATAAATAATAAATAAATAATAAATAAATAATAAATAAATAATAAATAAATAATAAATAAATAATAAATAAATAATAAATAAATAATAAATAAATAATAAATAAATAATAAATAAATAATAAATAAATAATAAATAAATAATAAATAAATAATAAATAAATAATAAATAAATAATAAATAAATAATAAATAAATAATAAATAAATAATAAATAAATAATAAATAAATAATAAATAAATAATAAATAAATAATAAATAAATAATAAATAAATAATAAATAAATAATAAATAAATAATAAATAAATAATAAATAAATAATAAATAAATAATAAATAAATAATAAATAAATAATAAATAAATAATAAATAAATAATAAATAAATAATAAATAAATAATAAATAAATAATAAATAAATAATAAATAAATAATAAATAAATAATAAATAAATAATAAATAAATAATAAATAAATAATAAATAAATAATAAATAAATAATAAATAAATAATAAATAAATAATAAATAAATAATAAATAAATAATAAATAAATAATAAATAAATAATAAATAAATAATAAATAAATAATAAATAAATAAATAAATAAATAAATAAATAATAAATAAATAATAAATAAATAATAAATAAATAATAAATAAATAATAAATAAATAATAAATAAATAATAAATAAATAATAAATAAATAATAAATAAATAATAAATAAATAATAAATAAATAATAAATAAATAATAAATAAATAATAAATAAATAATAAATAAATAATAAATAAATAATAAATAAATAATAAATAAATAATAAATAAATAATAAATAAATAATAAATAAATAATAAATAAATAATAAATAAATAATAAATAAATAATAAATAAATAATAAATAAATAATAAATAAATAATAAATAAATAATAAATAAATAATAAATAAATAATAAATAAATAATAAATAAATAATAAATAAATAATAAATAAATAATAAATAAATAATAAATAAATAATAAATAAATAATAAATAAATAATAAATAAATAATAAATAAATAATAAATAAATAATAAATAAATAATAAATAAATAATAAATAAATAATAAATAAATAATAAATAAATAATAAATAAATAATAAATAAATAATAAATAAATAATAAATAAATAATAAATAAATAATAAATAAATAATAAATAAATAATAAATAAATAATAAATAAATAATAAATAAATAATAAATAAATAATAAATAAATAATAAATAAATAATAAATAAATAATAAATAAATAATAAATAAATAATAAATAAATAATAAATAAATAATAAATAAATAATAAATAAATAATAAATAAATAATAAATAAATAATAAATAAATAATAAATAAATAATAAATAAATAATAAATAAATAATAAATAAATAATAAATAAATAATAAATAAATAATAAATAAATAATAAATAAATAATAAATAAATAATAAATAAATAATAAATAAATAAATAAATAATAAATAAATAATAAATAAATAATAAATAAATAATAAATAAATAATAAATAAATAATAAATAAATAATAAATAAATAATAAATAAATAATAAATAAATAATAAATAAATAATAAATAAATAATAAATAAATAATAAATAAATAATAAATAAATAATAAATAAATAATAAATAAATAATAAATAAATAATAAATAAATAATAAATAAATAATAAATAAATAATAAATAAATAATAAATAAATAATAAATAAATAATAAATAAATAATAAATAAATAATAAATAAATAATAAATAAATAATAAATAAATAATAAATAAATAATAAATAAATAATAAATAAATAATAAATAAATAATAAATAAATAATAAATAAATAATAAATAAATAATAAATAATAAATAAATAATAAATAAATAATAAATAAATAATAAATAAATAATAAATAAATAATAAATAAATAATAAATAAATAATAAATAAATAATAAATAAATAATAAATAAATAATAAATAAATAATAAATAAATAATAAATAAATAATAAATAAAATAATAAATAATAAATAAATAATAAATAAATAATAAATAAATAATAAATAAATAATAAATAAATAATAAATAAATAATAAATAAATAATAAATAAATAATAAATAAATAATAAATAAATAATAAATAAATAATAAATAAATAATAAATAAATAATAAATAAATAATAAATAAATAATAAATAAATAATAAATAAATAATAAATAAATAATAAATAAATAATAAATAAATAATAAATAAATAATAAATAAATAATAAATAAATAATAAATAAATAATAAATAAATAATAAATAATAATAAATAATAAATAAATAATAAATAAATAATAAATAAATAATAAATAAATAATAAATAAATAATAAATAAATAATAAATAAATAATAAATAAATAATAAATAAATAATAAATAAATAATAAATAAATAATAAATAAATAATAAATAAATAATAAATAAATAATAAATAAATAATAAATAAATAATAAATAAATAATAAATAAATAATAAATAAATAATAAATAAATAATAAATAAATAATAAATAAATAATAAATAAATAATAAATAAATAATAAATAAATAATAAATAAATAATAAATAAATAATAAATAAATAATAAATAAATAATAAATAAATAATAAATAAATAATAAATAAATAATAAATAAATAATAAATAAATAATAAATAAATAATAAATAAATAATAAATAAATAAATAAATAATAAATAAATAATAAATAAATAATAAATAAATAATAAATAAATAATAAATAAATAATAAATAAATAATAAATAAATAATAAATAAATAATAAATAAATAATAAATAAATAATAAATAAATAATAAATAAATAATAAATAAATAATAAATAAATAATAAATAAATAATAAATAAATAATAAATAAATAATAAATAAATAATAAATAAATAATAAATAAATAATAAATAAATAATAAATAAATAATAAATAAATAATAAATAAATAATAAATAAATAATAAATAAATAATAAATAAATAATAAATAAATAATAAATAAATAATAAATAAATAATAAATAAATAATAAATAAATAATAAATAAATAATAAATAAATAATAAATAAATAATAAATAAATAATAAATAAATAATAAATAAATAATAAATAAATAATAAATAAATAATAAATAAATAATAAATAAATAAATAAATAATAAATAAATAATAAATAAATAATAAATAATAAATAAATAATAAATAAATAATAAATAAATAATAAATAAATAATAAATAAATAATAAATAAATAATAAATAAATAATAAATAAATAATAAATAAATAATAAATAAATAATAAATAAATAATAAATAAATAATAAATAAATAATAAATAAATAATAAATAAATAATAAATAAATAATAAATAAATAATAAATAAATAATAAATAAATAATAAATAATAAAAATAAATAAATAATAAATAAATAATAAATAAATAATAAATAAATAATAAATAAATAATAAATAAATAATAAATAAATAATAAATAATAATAAATAAATAATAAATAAATAATAAATAAATAATAAATAAATAATAAATAAATAATAAATAAATAATAAATAAATAATAAATAAATAATAAATAAATAATAAATAAATAATAAATAAATAATAAATAAATAATAAATAAATATATAAAAATAAATAATAAATAAATAATAAATAAATAATAAATAAATAATAAATAAATAATAAATAAATAATAAATAAATAATAAATAAATAATAAATAAATAATAAATAAATAATAAATAAATAATAAATAAATAATAAATAAATAATAAATAAATAATAAATAAATAATAAATAAATAATAAATAAATAATAAATAAATAATAAATAAATAATAAATAAATAATAAATAAATAATAAATAAATAATAAATAAATAATAAATAAATAATAAATAAATAATAAATAAATAATAAATAAATAATAAATAAATAATAAATAAATAATAAATAAATAATAAATAAATAATAAATAAATAATAAATAAATAATAAATAAATAATAAATAAATAATAAATAAATAATAAATAAATAATAAATAAATAATAAATAAATAATAAATAAATAATAAATAAATAATAAATAAATAATAAATAAATAATAAATAAATAATAAATAATAAATAAATAATAAATAAATAATAAATAAATAATAAATAAATAATAAATAAATAATAAATAAATAATAAATAAATAATAAATAAATAATAAATAAATAATAAATAAATAATAAATAAATAATAAATAAATAATAAATAAATAATAAATAAATAATAAATAAATAATAAATAAATAATAAATAAATAATAAATAAATAATAAATAAATAATAAATAAATAATAAATAAATAATAAATAAATAATAAATAAATAATAAATAAATAATAAATAAATAATAAATAAATAATAAATAAATAATAAATAAATAATAAATAAATAATAAATAAATAATAAATAAATAATAAATAAATAATAAATAAATAATAAATAAATAATAAATAAATAATAAATAAATAATAAATAAATAATAAATAAATAATAAATAAATAATAAATAATAATAAATAAATAATAAATAAATAATAAATAAATAATAAATAAATAATAAATAAATAATAAATAAATAATAAATAAATAATAAATAAATAATAAATAAATAATAAATAAATAATAAATAAATAATAAATAAATAATAAATAAATAATAAATAAATAATAAATAAATAATAAATAAATAATAAATAAATAATAAATAAATAATAAATAAATAATAAATAAATAATAAATAAATAATAAATAAATAATAAATAAATAATAAATAAATAATAAATAAATAATAAATAAATAATAAATAAATAATAAATAAATAATAAATAAATAATAAATAAATAATAAATAAATAATAAATAAATAATAAATAAATAATAAATAAATAATAAATAAATAATAAATAAATAATAAATAAATAATAAATAAATAATAAATAAATAATAAATAAATAATAAATAAATAATAAATAAATAATAAATAAATAATAAATAAATAATAAATAAATAATAAATAAATAATAAATAAATAATAAATAAATAATAAATAAATAATAAATAAATAATAAATAAATAATAAATAAATAATAAATAAATAATAAATAAATAATAAATAAATAATAAATAAATAATAAATAAATAATAAATAAATAATAAATAAATAATAAATAAATAATAAATAAATAATAAATAAATAATAAATAAATAATAAATAAATAATAAATAAATAATAAATAAATAATAAATAAATAATAAATAAATAATAAATAAATAATAAATAAATAATAAATAAATAATAAATAAATAATAAATAAATAATAAATAAATAATAAATAAATAATAAATAAATAATAAATAAATAATAAATAAATAATAAATAAATAATAAATAAATAATAAATAAATAATAAATAAATAATAAATAAATAATAAATAAATAATAAATAAATAATAAATAAATAATAAATAAATAATAAATAAATAATAAATAAATAATAAATAAATAATAAATAAATAATAAATAAATAATAAATAAATAATAAATAAATAATAAATAAATAATAAATAAATAATAAATAAATAATAAATAAATAATAAATAAATAATAAATAAATAATAAATAAATAATAAATAAATAATAAATAAATAATAAATAAATAATAAATAAATAATAAATAAATAATAAATAAATAATAAATAAATAATAAATAAATAATAAATAAATAATAAATAAATAATAAATAAATAATAAATAAATAATAAATAAATAATAAATAAATAATAAATAAATAATAAATAAATAATAAATAAATAATAAATAAATAATAAATAAATAATAAATAAATAATAAATAAATAATAAATAAATAATAAATAAATAATAAATAAATAATAAATAAATAATAAATAAATAATAAATAAATAATAAATAAATAATAAATAAATAATAAATAAATAATAAATAAATAATAAATAAATAATAAATAAATAATAAATAAATAATAAATAAATAATAAATAAATAATAAATAAATAATAAATAAATAATAAATAAATAATAAATAAATAATAAATAAATAATAAATAAATAATAAATAAATAATAAATAAATAATAAATAAATAATAAATAAATAATAAATAAATAATAAATAAATAATAAATAAATAATAAATAAATAATAAATAAATAATAAATAAATAATAAATAAATAATAAATAAATAATAAATAAATAATAAATAAATAATAAATAAATAATAAATAAATAATAAATAAATAATAAATAAATAATAAATAAATAATAAATAAATAATAAATAAATAATAAATAAATAATAAATAAATAATAAATAAATAATAAATAAATAATAAATAAATAATAAATAAATAATAAATAAATAATAAATAAATAATAAATAAATAATAAATAAATAATAAATAAATAATAAATAAATAATAAATAAATAATAAATAAATAATAAATAAATAATAAATAAATAATAAATAAATAATAAATAAATAATAAATAAATAATAAATAAATAATAAATAAATAATAAATAAATAATAAATAAATAATAAATAAATAATAAATAAATAATAAATAAATAATAAATAAATAATAAATAAATAATAAATAAATAATAAATAAATAATAAATAAATAATAAATAAATAATAAATAAATAATAAATAAATAATAAATAAATAATAAATAAATAATAAATAAATAATAAATAAATAATAAATAAATAATAAATAAATAATAAATAAATAATAAATAAATAATAAATAAATAATAAATAAATAATAAATAAATAATAAATAAATAATAAATAAATAATAAATAAATAATAAATAAATAATAAATAAATAATAAATAAATAATAAATAAATAATAAATAAATAATAAATAAATAATAAATAAATAATAAATAAATAATAAATAAATAATAAATAAATAATAAATAAATAATAAATAAATAATAAATAAATAATAAATAAATAATAAATAAATAATAATAAATAATAAATAAATAATAAATAAATAATAAATAAATAATAAATAAATAATAAATAAATAATAAATAAATAATAAATAAATAATAAATAAATAATAAATAAATAATAAATAAATAATAAATAAATAATAAATAAATAATAAATAAATAATAAATAAATAATAAATAAATAATAAATAAATAATAAATAAATAATAAATAAATAATAAATAAATAATAAATAAATAATAAATAAATAATAAATAAATAATAAATAAATAATAAATAAATAATAAATAAATAATAAATAAATAATAAATAAATAATAAATAAATAATAAATAAATAATAAATAAATAATAAATAAATAATAAATAAATAATAAATAAATAATAAATAAATAATAAATAAATAATAAATAAATAATAAATAAATAATAAATAAATAATAAATAAATAATAAATAAATAATAAATAAATATAAATAAATAAATAAATAATAAATAAAT